>JBBPTU010000294.1:0-29131 GCA_038094295.1 Tylopilus aff. beelii | reverse complement strand
TCTTCAATTATACCACAATATTCGATCTTCAGAGCTTCTCCTGTTCCCTTAACATGCTGTTTTGCATTTTCAATTAGATAGGGGTATATAAAATAACATATTGAGGGTGATGTCAGGGCAACTATGTAGGATAATGGTATACAGTGTATACAATCATATTGTACAACAGCAGATCTTTCTATGGAGAATGGAAGCTTTGAGGAGCAAATTGGATGTAGAAGAAGCGTGGGAAATCCATTGAAGACTTAGGAGACTTTGAAAAACATATCACTGTAGCTTCCACCATGGGCATAATGCTATGCCCCATATATTGGGTATGTTTATATCATCCATAATGACCTGTCAATGTATGGTTCCTGGCTCAATTGATATTATTTACCCTGTTCCTGATGGAACATTGCATAAATCTCCTATATACTAGTATACTGATAATCAAGACATAGGAACATAAATATCATACTTGAAAGCATTCCATAAATTAGTTCTGACATAGTTAAAACATATGTACATAATCTAGCTATTGACACAGCATTCCATTTATCCTAGATGTCAAAAAAGTGAACCATATAGGTAATATAGTATCATCAGGTCTTGCTACCTATATAGTTCGCATTTTTGACATCTAGAATAAATGGAATGCTGTGTCAATAGCCAGATTGTGTGCATATATTTTAACTATGTCTGAACTAATTTATGGAATGCTTTCAAGTATGATATTTATGTTCCTATGTCTTGATTATCAGTATATATAGGAGATTTATGCAATGTTCCATCAGGAACAGGGTAAATAATATCAATTGAGCCAGGAACCATACATTGACAGGTCATTATGGATGATATAAACATACCAAATATATGGGGCATAGCATTATGCCCATTGTGGAAGCTACAGTGATATGTTTTTCAAAGTCTCCTAAGTCTTCAATGGATTTCCCACGCTTCTTCTACATCCAATTTGCTCCTCAAAGCTTCCATTCTCCATAGAAAGATCTGCTGTTGTACAATATGATTGTATACATTGCATCACCATTCTATGGTAATTAGAGTCAGATTGTGCATCATATTAATATGACATGATGGCCTGGAACTGACAGACAACAGTTTCCTCTCCCTGACAGCATTTGCTTGGCTGATGGCAACGAAGCGCTTGACGTCACTTGCCAGTGGAGATTTCAAGGGTCAGGTTCGTCTGGCCTGAATGGGAGCGCCCAAGGTAGGAGTGTAAGATGAGATGTACAGATCCGGAAGATTTTGCTCGCCCATCCGATATGGCCCGGCAGCATGTAATGGGAGGTCGGAAAACTCGGCGGTAGGACACCACCAGATCTGGGATCTGAATTGGTGGGCTTCCTGCAGGACACCAATGACCAGGGAAACAATATATTTCCAGAGTTCCCGTAAGATGATGCCAAGAATATGTGACACATCCTTCAAATTTCAGTAGACCAAGGAACCTTAAAGATAGGTCTACAACATGGTCTTTCGTGATTGACAGCAAAATGTGGATGGGATTCCGATTGTCCATGACGATAAGCGCGTCGCAACTGAACTGGCTCGCATTCACAATGATGACAGGCCCTTCTTTAGCTGCATGTTGAAGATTCTAGAAAAGCGACGGAAGAAGGAAACAAGAGAGACCTGGTAACTTCCGGATGGCACTGACGATGGTTTGCATCCCGAGATTGAGGTGACATACATGATCATGTTGGTCATTGTCACTTGAGTAGAGGGCCCCACGGATGCCTGTTGTCGGCTCGATGAATTTATTTCCCAGTGTCCTTCCATCGGGACCTGATGCGATGGCATCGTCGAGCGATGAATGCAGGCGAGTGAGCTGGTTCCAGAATACACTCCGTCCTTGCTCGAGCAACTAAACTGCCTGTTTTTGGGCCCCATTGCGCAAACAGGCGGAGAACGCATCGACTCAGGCTGCAACTGACGAAGTATGCTCCTTAAGGATAGCGAGATGCTGAGGTAAGGATGGAAGTATGGAAAGGTGTTCATCAAGCAACCGGAGGCATGTTTCATATGCCAGACATGTCGACGGGTGATTGAATTCCTCAGCTGCACGGATCCATGCTCGAGTCCCACTTAGATCCCCCGAAGATACTGTGTAAGACACATCTGCAAAATGAGCATAGAGACGGAATGCCTCTTCCAGGTCGTTCGACTGACATGACAATAAGTGAGATATGGAAGTAACATGTGAAGGAGCTCACCGATCTATTATGCTTATAGTGAATGCAGAGCCAAGACGTAAGTGTCTTCAAAGATCTCCAGCGATCAGGGTGGCCTTGTGCCCGCAGCTCGAGAGCTTGTCTGGCGAGGATAATGGCATCATCAAGATTGGAGACGTCACCCAACTTGTCGTAGCGACAGGAGAGTTTAATCGCAAGGTTATTCAAGTACGACGAGCGATCAGGATGGACCTGGTGTAGCAGCGCAAGAGCCTCCTGATTGGCTTCATCCAGATCTAAAATTGTGCCCATCTTCTTGTAGCGATCGGAAAGACGGACTGAAAGATTATCTAAAGATGTTGAGCGACGAGGGTGACCATGTGGGCGCAGTAGAAGAGCCTCTCGACTGAGGATAATGGCTTCATTCAGATCGGAAACTGCACCTGACTTATAGTAGCGGAGGGAGAGATAACCTCCAAGGGTGCCCAAACGCCTTGACCGGCTAGGATGGCCTCTTGTGCATAGTGCAAGGGTTTCTCGGCCAAGAGCATTGGCCTCGTCCAGATCCGAAATTGCCTCCATATTTTCGTAGCGGCGGATGAGGGAGGTTCCAAGGTTGTTCAACGAAATCGAGCGATTTGGGTGACCATGCGAACGCAACGCGAGATGTTCTCTGCTATGAACAATGGCTTTATCGAGGTCGGAAATAGTCCCCAACTGGTCGCAGCGAGCATAGAGATACTCTGCAAGGCGGTATAAAGATATCCCGCGATCAGGGTGACCCCGTGGCCGCAGCGCAAGGGCTTCTCGGTTAAGGACAATGCCGAGATGGCCTGAAAGCCGGGTCAATGACCGAGCTCGTATGTGGTTGCCAGGTGGGCATAGTTCCAGTGCTTCCAGATCGAGAGCAATCGCTTCATCGATATAATTCTTCATGGTTCTTCCCCCTTCGTCAAACCGGTCGGCGAGAGAATCCCCCCGTAACAGTAGTTGCTCAACTGACAGTATGTCATTTCTCGCGTCTCGCACCACGGAAAGAGACCAGTACCTCTTGAGTCCATGTTATCTGACCACACTCCGAAATGGGTATGAACCTATTCGGAAGACCTGCAAGTATGGTCAGTTCCCCTATTGCGCACCCAAGCCGGAAAAACATACCGTTCTACTTGTCGACCTTGGATGGCCATGGGGGGTTCGTGACAACCGTGCGCGAGCATGAACAAGGTGGAGGCGATGATATACGCGCTTGACTTCCTCTTTCCCTTATTGCTGCCGCGCCCCTTCGCGTTTATCGCCGCGTTATCTTCCTTATCAGGAAGTATGGATGATGAGTTCGGGACATGGCTTGCCGCCGAATGAAAAAAAGTATGTAGGCATGCAGATAACTACATGCCTCATCGACATCCTCTGTTACCTGTGTGCCTCTTCCAATCCAGATTGCGCGTTCTGTATACCCATATACTCTTCCGCTTACAACCTAATTCTATGAGAAACACTAAACTGTGCTTCTCCATACGTGGCATAGATAGGATGCCCGTGTTGCATGAAGCAAGGCTCAATAAAAACGTTTTTGAGGAGGGTGCAGAGAGCGAACGTGAGTAGAGAGGGGCGCGGGAATGACCTTCCAAAAACATATCCGCGAACCAAGACGGATGCACACTGCGTCCCACGTGCCTTCTTCTTGCTCACCTGATTCAAGGCTGATTGTGATCCTCGGATTCCGTCCACTATCCTGCCAGACAAAGACCACCTCGATTGCCACCGCCACGTATTCCCACATATCAACGACGATCTCGTTGTCCACATGAGCGTTCCAGACACCGCGCTTGGGCACAGACAGACACACGCGGCAGATGTACAGGCGGCTTCGGATGTCCCTAGGAGTATGGTACGTCGTGACTTGAAAGTTGCGATAGCGTCCATTGATCATCAGGCGCTCATAACCATGCTTGGCTAGAAGGTAACCTGTGGCAGAGACTGACCATCTCAGGACAGATTCTATCTAGAATTTTGTAATTATAATGGATGCCGCATTCGCTTCCTTTGCACGCAGAACCGCAAACAGCGGTCAAACTTTCGTTTTGGCTCAACGTCGACGGAACTAAAGTACCGCAAGAGACAGATCGCAGATCGGAAATGCACCATACATCCTTCAGACTATCAAGAGTGTGTACTACGAACAATATCCGAACTGAGGAACCACCACCAAGAAGACTCGCGAGAACACCAACCAAACACTCCGATACTCGTCCGAATTCAAGGTTCTTGCACTCACAACGGATGATCTGCAAATGTCCGTCCTGGAGGGCAAACACTGACTTGAACGGCTCCTTGTGGTTCGGGAGACCATGACAAGCAAGGTGCCAGTGAACCCGTTCATTCCTCTACGGATCAGCGGGATTCTGGAGTCTTTGCCCTCAATTTGCTTGAACATAGCAGCACACATGACGTCCTCGCCTACCCTCACAAACTAGGAGCTGACAGACAGCAGTTCCATCTCTCCGACAGCATTCGCTCGGCCAATGGCAACGAACAGTTTCACACCGCTTGCAGACCCGGCGTCGTGGATCCGTCTGGTTCAAACGAGGGGCACCAAAGCTTCTGCGAATAGTCCAAGTCTGTAAACAACGTGTGAACCCCCTCGTCGTGTCGTATCGTCAAGTCGCAGGCGATGACGTGCCTCACCTCGAGGTGCACGCTCGTACTCGCCTCATTCCCCTCCTTACTTCATGACAGATCGAGCTCGTGTATGCGGGCAGTCATACGACGGTTCACGCTACGATTCCAGCAGCGCACGCCGTTCCAGCAAGAGGGTCGTCTTCGCCTGTTCAAGCTAGTTACGCGTCCGAGTCACCGTGTCACAGTTCCGTCCTGTGGTGACGTGTCAGGACAGTTCTCGACACCGCGAACGGCTACTGCGACGCACTCGTCTCTCGACGTGGAACATGTGATCGCCTAGCATGAATTGGTGCGATCTACTCTTCTCGAGCGCGTTGCAGATGCTTTCAGAAGTCCTTCGTTCGTTGCATAGGAGGGGCGTCGACAAACTATAGTGGGGAACGATATAGCTTTGAGCAAATGAACTGGAGTGAACGGGATGCCAGGGAACGTGACGCGTGACGACGCGTCATGGCTAAAGGCGTCCAGAAAGGGTAACACAAGATGACGCACATAAAGTCCCAAAAGTAGACCGGTTCACCATGTGTGATGAAAAAGGCTTGACCGGTGACCTTGGAGCGGGTTGGTCGGAGAGGTGTCAAGGGCGTTGTCCGAAAATTGATCGAAGCGATATCGGACGATGACGTGATGTAGTTGAGAGGGGTCGAAGGGTGCGTTGAAAGCACCTTTGATTTCATCAGCGTAGGTGACATATGGACCAAGCGGACAGGGTTTGGAGCTAGGGACACGCCAGTGGTGGTAGAGATTGGTGGTCGACCAAGGTGGTGGTTAAGGAACTAGTGACCGCCGAAGCGCTGTCCGAGGTAGCTGGGTCAACGAGCTTGTCGGCTGCAAGCAGGTGTGCTTGTGCGATGTTGCCGACGTATGTGTAGTCAAAGAGATTGTTGTTGTCCCCGACTTGAAAATGTATCTGACCGTGCTGGTAGGCTTCAAGTTGGCAAAGACAAACCATCCGCCTTAGGGCAGGAATTCGATTCGCAAGGAATATGTACTACTGGATCTCCCCGCCTGACCAACGCATGAAATGCGGGGAGGTACGCGACTTCTGGATTCCACGGGAGTGACCAAACAGCGTAGTGCGAACCTTGGACAGAACTCGCTCATGTGCTGACCTTCCAGGTGACTCGAGGGTGTTGCGGGGGGGAACAGGTTCATTCTTCCCGCGTTGGCGATGCAGTTTGCGGGGTTCCGTTCCGTGATGGCATTGGGACGACGTGTACGATGAACATCGGTGGCGAGAACTGCCGGTGGCAAGATCACATCGCCGTTTGGATTTACCAATGTGCGCGGTGTCCGAGTTTGATCGTCTGGATCACACCCGCGCTCGGGCGAAATGGCACTGAATCAGACGACCGTCGGCCACGGGTTGGCGAATCAAACACCGCACCCGTGCCCGACATGCCCGTACCCTGAACACCGCGGTGTTACCCGTACCCGCGTGCAACACTACCGGCGTTGGGCTTCTCGTGTTTCGAAGCCTTCATACCTAGCTTCACATCCTCGGTTTCCCTTTCGTGCTGCCCGTACTCGCTGTTTTCGCGATCGCCACTACGATGCTCGTCGTCCCGGGTCATCATACCTTCTAGTATGCCAGATCCTTGCGCACGTCTTTCGTCTTGCGATTCGCGGGGCGAGTCTACCCGCAAACAACCTTTTTACCGGCGTCCCTCGAATTGCCGAATTCGATACGAACTCCAGGGAAACATTCATGACGACCGAGTTTGTAGGGAATGAACCAGCAGAGCATCGGCGAAGAGTAGACCTTTGTCATACTGCTCCAGATCGAAGGTGTCCGAGTCCTTGTATCGTCGTATCAACGAATTATGGATGCATGTGGTGTCGTTACACTGGGCAGGATATGGGTTCATGCAGGTTGCGTGCAACTTTGGGGTCCAGTCAGGAATTCATTTTTGGTTCGAATTTATGTGATAGGGTCAGACTATCGTGATGTCGAATTCGTTTCCAATGTGTGAAAGTGTCACGAGCATCGGGTCGCGTTGGTCCGTACATTCCACAGGTCGACTTAGTAATCACCATATATATTCGGGCGTTGTCGCGGTTTCCCCTTTCTTTCCCCTATCGCTGTGCTTCTCATGTCTAGGTGTTGTGTCCTGTATCTTAGGTCGTGACAGGCAATCCATCTTATTTCTGGCTTCTAAGGTATTGTGTCGCTGCGGATGTAGTGATCCTCACAGAAAGGCGTCCAACTTGGAGTAAAACTTGAGCATAAACCATCATCAAGACTGGCAGTCTCCGACAGCCGCCATAAGTGTTCTATGTAGGACTAGTCTAGACAGTTGTATTCCACGAATACCACTTGTCCAAAAATAAAACATCATCAACCGACACGCGCTAGTTGATCGGATCGTAAGTGATGCCAAGGCAGAAAAGGATACAACCAGACTACGAGACAGGGACGCCCCTAGCTTATTCAACTACCCAATCTAATACTCCACCTACATGTCCTTACAAAACGTCGAACGTGCGTACTCTGTCCAGAATATCAGCTAACGAAGAGTTTTCCTGGGACTGCACGTGGATGACACATGGTGATCCGCCACTAACAGCGTGAGCAAGAGCGCACCGAATGGTTGTCTCAGACGGGTGACGAGCCGCCGCGCCGAGCTTCTCTGTCCATTGGTACCATCTGATTGCGCGTGTGGTATGACAGTGATTCAGGTTCGGGGAGCGCCGACGACTCGTTATTCTTCGTCGTGGAGGTTCGCCATCGAATTCCTGATCAGCGACGTCCTCATCGTCAGTCTCTTCATCCTCCATCTGTGGTGAGGGATGTGGCAAGGTGTCGTCCTCATCGAACGCACCACTCTGCAAGTCCTCTTGCTCCAGGAAAGACTCCAACCAAAGGTGGACGAGATACAAAGCCCCTATCCCAAAGAGGTCGTCTCTCTAGTCCCAAATGCATCAGTTTCCGCGCGAAAAACATGTCCCGAATTTGTGCGATATGACGAAAGACGATGGAGTCGGACTGCTATGCATGAAAGAGTCATCCGACTCTCCGCAAACCGAGGTGTAGGAAGATCACGGTCACGGTCATACAGCTTGAGTGCTGGGTCAAGATCGAATGGAGAAGTGTGGAGTGACGATGGTTTCTATCTCGATGTCTGGAATGCGCCGCGGGAGGTGTGATGATGCTGGTCCGTTGAATACGGCAATACGAGCAGGCAGACATCTATTGAAGCGGCCAGGTTCCCCGGTCCATGCAAGGATACTAACGTCTCCAGACCTGATCAGAACGGAAGCTTCCCCTTCACCGTATATTGCAGAGATACCAACGGCGGAGAAAATGCCAAGCAACGAGTACGCGGCATCTTCCACATACGTGGTCTGCTTAGTCAATGCAAGACGCAACTTTTCCCGAATCCTAGTCAACCCTGGACGAAGTGCCATCAATTCCTCTGAAGAGACACCAGTGGCCTATTCCATCTCTGGGATGACTTCCAACGACTTTTTGTGGTTCGGCAGTTGTAGATCAAGATAAGGAGTCCAGTCCTCCGTGTAGAAGCGAACAACCCTGGAGCAGTGTATTCTTGGAGGGTCCAGGCACGAGTATTCCATAAGCTTTTAACGAAAGTGCCGAGTTTTGATAGGGAGCGAACACCACGAAGATAAACGATCGTCAGGGCAGATCCTTCGTACCACTTGAACATAGCGAACGAGGGCTTCTTGAAGGATGAAGGGATCCGATATATTGATACAGCACGTATCACTCCAAGCCCAAGTGAACCCAGTGCCCTGAATGATCTCGTAGAATGTTCGCAGCTTGATTTCTCCGGGTCATACACCGAAATGTGTACCACCTGATGGAATAGTGGCTCATCATCTTCCCAACTGTGCGATAGCATCACGTGTTGGAAATACTGGCGTACATCACATTTGATCCGAACATAGTCGATGCGTGTTGTCATGAATGATACGAGCGCTTCGAGGGTCGATGATGATTGGAACCCAGATGTTTGCTCTGTTCTATTGTACAGACGCCCGTTGGTCGTATTGATAAGCTCGCGTGGCAAGCGACGGGTAGTCTTGTGGACAATTTTGCGAATCGTTGCTCGCGTGCTCGAAGGGCGGATGTACCAATCACCAAGCTCTTTCGAATAACGTGGGTACGTCATCCTTCGCATGGACGGCGATACAACTCATGCTGAACATCCGGATCAGTGACTGTTCTATCTTCGAGAGCATGACCTCAAACGCGTCAACCGCATCGTCATAGTCGCCTGCCCGGTGTAATGTCGCATATTTCATCTCGTACCCCCAGGGCGACGAAGGATCTAGCACGATCACCTGGTCATCCGTGAACAGCGTGGACATGCATGAGGTAAAAATATGTGTATACCTGGTTTGCATCCTCTAGCGCCTGTTTCCGTGACCCAGCTGCCAAATAAGCCTTGCTTCGCTTGAGGAAGATTCCATGCGGGGACGGGGGATCGAGAGACAACACCGCTGAATAGTAGGATATAGCTTCGTCATATTGGCGTGGATCTACCGCCGTATCTCCGAGGTATTCAGGTTTCCTAGACTAGACGAACGCCGCCGGAAGTCTGCAAAATTATTACATAAGCAACGACACTACAGTAGACGAGGGGACCCCACCGGTGTCACCAAGGGCCCATTCGCGATGCTCACGATGCAGGCTAATTACCTCTCTCAATTCGCTTGTCATTCGGTAGAAACACATGACAGCTTCTGCTATACGGTCGGTCGCTTCAAGACCTTCACATCGCCACCCGGAGTGTCAACTGCAGACCGTCCATCAACTTGACGGAGTACGACAGCGAAGGGGAAAAATACTCACATTAGTAGCGGAAAGTATGACTTCTTCCCATGGGCCCGGAGTCAATTTGGCCTTTACCCACTCCCTCAAAAGAGGTGTTGGGGTAGCCATTGAAAGTGCATCGTTGTTGCCTACGGAAGCGGAGAGACGACGTTGCGCAAAGTCAAACAAAAGAGCCTGAATGCATAACAATCAACCAAAGCAAAACGATCTCACCACAAATTCACTCAGTCGTGAGTCTGTTCACGGAGACCTCCCTTCCCAGTTCATTTATCGTTTCGTGGAAACACTCGACTGCGTTCACAATGCGGTCAACTGCTTCCAAACATTCACATATTGCCCGATAAATGACAAATAAATTGTATATCGAGCCTTAAGCTCACGAGACACACAGAACGTGAGGAAATCTCACCGCGGCGGCAATAACCAAGCAGGAACGACTCGCCAGGGTCGGTTTCACCCGCTCCGTGTGAGGTTAGCGAGGGGGCGTGGACGTGTTTGCGCGTCGGGGTGTTGTCAAAGCTGCATCACCGTCATTTTTGAGTGGAAAGACACTTTTGTGTGAAATCTGATGGAAATGGTAGAATGCAAGGTGCAGACATAACTGAGCGTAAGGCTCACCAGAAACCCACCCGATTGTGGCTTCGAGCGCATACTCCTCTTTTTCAAAGGCACGAACCAGTCCTAGAAGAGATTCATTTGCGTCTTTGGAGCAACTCGCTAAATAGAGAGCTTCACATAAATGCTGTCGAATTGTGATGCCGAGGTCATCAAACTTCTGGCCGAATATCTGTCAAGGGTGATAAACGACTCATCAATGTGGTATTGTATACGCAATTTACCAACGAGACCATAGACTCGGACAAGGGTGAACGTGCTTGGACCGACATAGCAACGGATATACAGCGGTGCTGCGTCGTGAGCGCTACCCACGCGAATTTCTCTGGGACCGGTACTCGATGTGGAGGTTTGGACCTGAACGATACCGACGCCAATAGCCAGGAAGAACAAGGAGAGCCACTTTGTTGACAAGAGCTTCTTCCGGAGGAGTAGAACGGAGAATGCGGCAGTGGTCAGAATCTTCATCTGGTATGCGACTTGGAACGAGGCGACAGGCAAGTTGGAGATGGCAACAAATTGAAGGGTGTTCTGTACGACGTAAAGCAGGGCAGGAATGGAGAGCTTCCAACAATCCCTGCTGAAAATCTCGCTACACACTTGACGGAAGGGAGCAGACCAGGGAGCTAGTGAATAGAGGACCCCAAAAAAAGACTTGCGAGAAGTCAAGGATGAGTCCATATCCCTGGCCCTCCACAGTGCGAAAAAGAAGGATATCGAGCCCTTCAGTGCAGGAGAGTACGATAGATGGGCTGGAGTGGAAACCCGCGAATAGTGCATCACTATGGACAATGACGCATTCCGAACAGCAAGGGTGACCAGCCTTGAGAGAGACAAGTTTTCGGTTGAAGGACCATGAGGACGAACGTGGCCAAAACTCGCGATACATATTTCAAGGGCATCCCACAGAGGGTCGGATCCTTGGAGACCGCACGGGCCTCGGGCGATACGTCGACGGGGGACTGGTTCAGTAGGAGACCCAACGACTTGCTTGACAAGTTATCGAGGGCGGCGAGCGGAAGGAGTGGTGCTAGCCGCGGGCTGGGGGAAGGGGTAGCAGAGATATTGGGGGACGGAGGCACGGAACGGGTCGATGGATAGGTGCGGTGGTACATTTCATTTGAGGGAGAAAGCACTGCAGGACCTGAGCTCAATACGGGTACACGCTGGGATTGGGAGATGGTTCACTTTAGGTGCGAAAAGATGACTGACGCAGCAGCGATGAGTCTGGTACGTATAGAGAGCGAACCGAGGTCCGTACCTCCCAAGACGCGATCCGGAAAGGTCGTCGACAGAGAAAAGCGGTGAAATGCACGGCAAGTGATGGCGACGGAAGGGTTTTGATTTGGTTTTGGTCTTCGGAAGATTCCGAGGCCATGGCCGAGCGGGACCTAGAATTCGGCAGGTGTAATGGTGAGGCCATCTGGACTGACCGACTACGTGGTCAACGATAGTGCAAAAGCAGCAGACTTCCGACCCTCAAACCGACCCAGACTATGTTGATTGCGACTCCACTCCTCCTGTGTTAATACTAGGCCCCAGCTTCCATAAATGCAAGCATACTGGCTGGTCAGCTCGCTCAGGACAGTGGAACCAACGAGGAACAGCCAAACAGGTCGTAAAAGGTGGGATTGTGATCCAAGATTCGTTCTGCTTCGTTGTTCTAACGCTATATACAAGCAAAAAAGAAAGCACACCACCCATTGACAAAGAGCATCTACGAGGCACGGCAAATGGTACGCATCACCTAGGATCACACTATTTTACTTCGTTGACATTTTGACGAACTTGAACGGGCCTCACCTCAGAGTTACCCAGTGGTGCAACCGACCCGCTGGATACTGACCTCATCGACCTTGATGAATCTGTTAAGGGTCGTCAGCGGAAACGCAGCTGTGGCGTCAACCACTTCTTCAAGTTCACGGACTCGTATTTGGTCAGTGGCAAGAAAAAGTCTTAGTTGCTAAGATTACAACAAGTCAACGCCACATGGACTCCTCCCATCGGGTGCATTAACACGTACATCCGTTCGAGTCAGCTGACGGTGTTCACGCCACAATACAGGCAGAGTGCCCGGAGTGGACAAACGTCCTTTGGTCACACAGTTGTATCATGGTCTTTTGGTGAGATATCCTTACTCTTCCAAACCTGGCACGCTTTCTCACTTTGAGCCGACATAGGTACAAAGGTTACTTGTCACACGGTGACCCAGTGGTCCTCGCGTTCAATCCATTCTTCGTACTCGAGTGTGTTTCCGTTCCTTTGGGACCATTTGTTGATCCTGATGTACCTTGCAAAGGAACGATCCAACTCTCGTTCGTGGATCTCAATTACCTCGCGTGGCTGCCCTCGTCGTCTCTTCGCTTGGCTTCGTACATGATCTTCGTGTTGGATTACTTGATCCAGACGACGTTCGTGGCCACCCATTCTACATGGGATCATTACGAGGTTGTTCGGAACAGTGTGGATCCCCACACAGGTGTGGAATTCCGTTCGTTCGATTGCCAGTGGGTATTGATTGTGTAGGAACAGAGCAGCTGTAAGATGGTCGTGAATGAGACTACTCGTCGTCCTCAGATGAGGACAATTCTGTGCGTGCAATTATGTGGTTGTTCACGCTTTGATTCATCTTGCGCTCAGACTGGTTTCACGTGCTGGATGAAGAGAACCAACCGCTGTTGATCTAACGCGAGGTGCTGAGGAATCTTCAGGCCATCGTCCAAGATGCAGACAAGACCCCCATCACAGAGGTTCGCCACGATCCATTCAGATTGAACTTTTGATGCTCATCATGTCCAGGTTGCTCGCACCTCTGTTGGTGCACTCACCGCTGAAAACCGAAAGACTTGGTCTCGGTTGCACCAAGCACTTGCTGAGCACCGAACTAACACTGCCTGGTTGAGTCTGATTGATGGTGTACTGTCTGTTGTCCGTCTTGGCCCCTGCTCGTGAAGGCATCGAGAACCAGCGCCACAACTATGGAGGCGCGAACGGAAAAAGCTAGGCAGTGCTCTGCTCCAACTTGTATGGAACATACTTTCGCCTTTGATATTTTTTCTCATGAGGGTACTGGGCCGCCTCGCTGTGCGCGGTCTCAATTACTAACGCCCTTTCCTCTTTTCTCGCTCCCACTTGTTCATTGCTCCATCGCCTCCTCTACCGAAAGCGTCGGTGCATCATGATGGTACTTTGCCGAGTGCGAAGCTTTCGCACTCGCTTAAATCAAAGCGGTGGATATAGTTCTATAACGTATGACTCAGCTTGATCTGGAGCTTAATGTCGCTTACATGGCGTTTATGCAAAGTCTAATATACTCATGTCAGGCCCTTATGGCATCAATGAAGGGAAGAGCGAGCTCTGTAACTAACGTTCTACCAGCTGACTGTGCGAGTTTTGGATTAGACCCTATGCCGACGTTTACTTTCTCTGACAATGAAGTAGCGGTGTTATCACGAGCGCTCAGCCAGGTCACGCCATCCCCACTCACCACACGCATTCAGGCCGTCTTGGCTGCATCGCTGTCGCCTTCCCCAGAAGGCAGTTCTGGTGCTGTGTCGCCATTACCCACTCCAGAAGACTATTCCAATGGGGCGTTGCTTCCCCCCACTGGCTATTCTGATGCTGGGTCGCCATTGCCCACCCCAGAAGACTATTCCAACGGGGCATTGGCTTCTCTCACTGGCTATTCTGATGCTGGGTCGCCATTGCCCACCCCAGAAGACTATTCCAATGGGGCATTGGTTTCTCTGACTGGCCATTCTGATGCACCTGAACATACTGCAGCGCCAAGACCAAGATCTCGATGTCGCAAGCGCAGCGATGCTTTCAGCTCAGATTCGGATTCGGATGGTGATCAACCTGAGGAGGCACAGGGCCGACGACGAAGGCAACGGAGATCTCGATCGCCCTGTCACAGGAACGGTGTGGTACTGCCAGCGCAGCCTGTGTGGAGAATAGAGGAACCCTCTGGGGGTCAGGACGCCGGTCGGCCCCGCACGGCTGAAGCATTGGTGGCCGCCTTATCAGACGCATCCTACGAGTCGTCGTTGAACATTCCCCGCTCGTGGTTGCTGTCGTTACATCAGACTTTCCAACAAATCGATACTAGTTGCCAAGACCTTTCTGGCATCATCAAGCGCTGTGCTCGCCTCAATGCCGGGGACGTTGGATTAAGTTTTTTGTCCATTGTTACGCATATTCAATTAGCATTTGCGGTTGAACGGTAAGCCTCTATTGTTCGCCCTCAGCTTTCGCTGATTTTAAGCAGGATTTGTGTTGAGAAGGGGATAAATGTACACGATGTCTGGGGTATGTCTGTCCAACATTGGAATGACGAGGATGCTCCCGCAAAGCGAACCTTTCAAGATTGGGTATCCCACGGCAAGAAGTTTGCCCGCATCGCCGCTGGAGGATCGATCTATATTCTTGTCCTTGTATCTGGTCTCAAGCTTCGCTGGGATATCGCAAAGTCTTCGTATAAAACACTAAATAGCTTGGGAGCAATGCTTAGAGACCCAGTGCGAGCAACAGAGGGTGAGCTATGATGTCAATCTGAAGAGTGACTTGGCTGATCAGAGCCTAGATTGTTGCAAGCTAATTACATCCTTGATAATCCCCACTGTTTCGAAAATGTGTGTTGATCTTTCATTGAGCCTCGAGATAGGGAGTGGTCAGACTCTTGATTGCACCGATCTGAGAGCTTCAGATGAAATGTTGGATAGCATACGGACAAGGTAAGTGTTTTTATTGTAGTGGTTATGCATTGACTTGGAGTGCGTATAGGTCGTTTACCTTACCCCCTCGGTGCTGGGATGCGTGGAAGTCATATGTCAATCCAAGCATCAATTCTCTGGGTTTATTTGTGCCTTCCCTCCGATTTTTGGATTCAGAGCCACTTCAGTCCTCACCTCAAAGTTTGCCATTGCCTTCAACTGCCCCACTGGTGCCACCACCAGTGTCTTTGCTTACCTTTCCTGTCACAAGGATTGACACTCAATACAAGCCAGAAGCACCTGTCAATCATAGCAATCCTTGTTACCGTGACAAAGCTGAAAATAAGAGGTGGACAGACAGACAGCGGCAAGCTGCCACAAATGGTGAAGTAGTATCAGATGCAGCACATCTGAAAAGGAAGGTAGGACTTTGTTTGCTCAGAATCACCCCTTTTCACCTGACTGTTGATTGTGCCATTAGCTAGATGAACTTTATTTCCAAGGCTCTAAGAGGAAAGAGGACTCCTACATAAGAGTTCCTATGACATCTTTCCATGGGTAATTTTCAGGTCACTTTTCAATATGTTCAACTCATCATGCATCTAGGGCACTGGATATCCGTAATGAGGATGGCAGTTTAATGGCATATCTATGCAATGCAATGCCACTCCATTTAAAGAATACACTGTTTGAGAGGTTATCTGCCTGTCTCAGGGCGGAAAACGTTCAGCCGCTTAAATCTCGGAATAGTGAAGATGGCCAACCATTCCAGTGCCTGCATTTTGCTTGGTATAACAGATACACTACTGACGTGAGTGGATGCTTTGAAAAGACATTGATGTCAGCTAAGGGAATTCATCAGGGAGAAGGGGCTCCAGTCAATGTATACCCCTATGATCTTCGAAGAAGTGGCACCTCTAGGACTAATACATCGCAGTTCTTGCCCTACCAGTCGAAGGATTTTGAAATCTATGGACAGCTCTATGAAAATCTTGCAGAAGCATTCAAGGATATGTTCGGATGGATTGAAGATGTGGTATATGGTGTTGACAATCTATCCTGGATCTGTACTCACAAGCAACCTTATAGTTCTGCATTAGTCTCCCAGCAGAGTACAAGGCCATGGTACAGGTGGTGGAGTCACTCCCAGGACAACCTGGAAGTCTTGTCTCACCATTTGTTTCGTTTGTTCTCAATATTAATGTGTGTACTGATGCACACAGGGATGTTGGGGACATGAAGCTCTGCTTAGTTCTAGCAATTGGAAATTACACAGGAGGTGCTCTGGTTCTGAAAGAACCAGGTTTGGTTTTAGAGTTACAGAATGGTGACTTTGCTGTTTTTTGTTCAGATGCAGTCACCCATTTTAATATGCATTTTAATGGCACAAGAGCTTCTTTTGCATGTCAGACTGATAGAGCTTTTGCAGGATGGCAGAAAAGGGACAATGGTTGGCCTGGAAATATCTTCTTTCGTTAGCTTACTGTTGTACTAGTAGTTACTTTTTTTTTGGTTGAGTACTATAGCGTTTTTACTCGTGCTATCTTGAGCGCTGTTATCACTGCTCACTGTGGCTCACCCCCTCACATTTCCAGCAATAATGCTGGTGCCAATGTCCTGCAACGACTACCTAGTTATGTCTTACTCCCTGACTTCCAACTTGAAGCCCTGCTGCAGCCCACTATGAGCACGAATGCTCCTTCCACCATGATTGTACTAGGTCCTCTGGGAACAGGCCTACACTAGTAGGAGTGACCCCAATCATTGTGTTTGTTTGACGTCACCTTCAGTGGTTGTACTTGTATACTGCAGCTGTGCTCATGTACTAGTATGTTCTCAATTCTCATCTTTACCATCCTCCTTACTTTCTTACCCTGTCCTCTTACCCTCCATTCCATGTTTACAAAACCCAAGTTATCGTAACTGGCTTTTACTCTGCTCAGCATCCAGATTTCCCTCCAACTGAGTCTGCCTTCCTATTGGTGTTCTTACTGCAAGTGACATGTCCATTCCACGCAGCCTCACAACAGCCAGACCGTCTATCAACGGTCTGGAAAAATGGAGTCGCGTTCGACATTGTCCAAAACGATGGGCTCAACATGCATGATGACGACTTCAAGCTTCAAGACGAGCTCCAGTCGCTCAGCCAGGACGCTTCTTTGTATGAAATTCTCAATGAATATGACATACGCGAAACCAAACCCACCCCCCTGCTGTGAGGTGCATCAGTGTCAACCCGCCCCCGTCTATGTTGTCTTTGACCAAGCCCATCTTGCAGGTGTTGTCGGCAGAACCACACGCAATTCGGAAGCCATAACTGAGCCCAGGATATTTGATATATTTCGTAGCCTGCTTAAGCACGCCGATGTAGTCCCCTGCCTGCTCACAAGTAAACTCACCGAACGTGTACTGTCTGGTTGATCATTCTTTCAGTGCTCCTATTGTGCCGCATCTCCGGGTCTTGTACAAACCTCTAGGTCCATCAGACTACATGGCTTCTCGGTCAATCCGACTTGAACGTGCTATGACACCAATTGTCCGTCACTTTCATCTTTCCAAATGCTGATAATTTACCATTAACGAATCTTAGTTGGATGTCTCCGCGATTAGGGGTGCTCAATAACATTTCGTTTGCTTTACCATTTAAAACCCGGGTGCTTATTTTCAGATGATTTGTCCAGAGTGACGTAGTGAATAGAGGTTTGACCACTTTGGACCTGGGGGTAGGATGGAAGCATCTATCATGCAAACTAGTATCGCTCAGGACGGCTGTGATCGATTCTCAGATGTTGACCTTCGGGCTCCGATTAGCACTACCTTTATCAATCAATTCGGGGAACCAGAGTGAGTTGCATTCCTTTCATGTACCTTTTGTTCGGGCATCCTAATTACGTTATGATGAATGGCTGGCATTGATGATGGAGGGGTATTCAAAGAGTTCCTCGCGTTTCTTTGCGAGGTTTTCGATGCCGACCATGGTCTGTGGCTTGCAAACAGGAAAAAATAGATTTACAACAATCCTCATTCATATGCCATGGAGCAAATGCGCCACGTGTGCCTTGTGTATCACGTGAGGGGCTATGCGCCACCTGACCAGTGACCACCAGCTCACCCGCTGGGGCGAGGGCAAGGCTATGGTCGGACCGCTACCAGTACGCTCTCTGCTCTAACCTACGACGAACCCTGACTACGACCTATTACCTGGACTCTAGCCAGTATGCCAGGACCCTAGCTACTTCCGACCTACCTGACCACACAAGCCGCCATGCTCCACCGCTCACTCTGCCCAGCACTGTCTGCATCTGCTCCTGGCACGTGGCACATAAAGGACTGAACTCTTGGATTCCAAACGTCCTCCTATATGTGCTGTCTCCATAGTCTCCATAAGGACCTATAATGGGATCGGTCGCTTTCCCGTGCTCGCTCGTGTTCGCTCGTGTTGGTATCACGGACTGATTTAATCTGCCATACTGCGGATCAACGCTTTATCTGGAAGTGAATTTGAGAACCTTATAGGGGGTCTCTCCGATGCCCTCGATTTTAGTCATATGACCAGTATTAATTCTGGAAAAGAGGGCATGCCTTGTGAACGCAGTGGCGGCCGATGGGTGCTCAGAGATGTATATTTCTATACCTGGTCCGTCGAGTGATATTATGCCGATATCATGGCAAACACTGACGCTTTGGGAGGTGAGGCCACGAGGGTCCCGAGTCATGCTTGTTTATGAACAAGCACTCACCCGCAAGTTCCCAGTTGGAAAATCATCATCCGGTGTACCTCGAGAACAAGCTCATTTCAATACGTCTGCGCACCTTTTGTGGATTGGTGACCATGCCAGACAACTTGATGGTGCACACGTCGAATACCTTCGTGGCATTCGCAACCCGATCAGGATCAAGGTCTGCTCAACAATTGGTGATGAAGAGTTAACCCACTTGCTCGAAGGTAGAGGACACTGCCAATTTGCTCAACGGTGCTCCTAAGGTATCCTTCCATTTCCGCGTTTCTACGACCTCAAGTCGTCAACCCTGACAAAGAACCTTGTCGCGTGACAGTGATCACACGCTGAGAAGGCAAGTCCCTACTCGACCCTCCAGACACTAGCATTATTTCGGACATTTCGAACTCTGATTACATGCCGTCTAAGCATTAGAGCATCCGGCTGCTTGGGTATGTGATCCCATGCATGGCAAGTGCATGACCCATAGCCTCCTCTCGTTCTATGAGTCTGACATGACTGGGCCCGAATTTGCAGCACAATCGATAGCGAACTGTCTTCCTGCATTCATCTGTGGTTCCCATCTTGGCAGCGTCAGCCTCGAATTCACAGGCGAACTCAATGATGAAGGGTTCAGTATTACCGAGTGTCTCAGTGGTAGTATCGAGCTCAGTGAGGAGCAACTCGGTTGAGATATCAAGTTCGCTACCCAGTTACCATTCATTTGCCTTCTAATCCCGAACCTCTCTGATTAGTCTTTCTGCGATCCTGGACTTAATTTCGAACAGTCGTCAGGCAAGTCACTGAAATGACGAAATGGATATAAACCATCATCGGTTTACTCAGTTGCACTCGGCATTCCCGCAGAAGTTGCGTTCTTGGTGTCTAATCACTTCAGAGAAGCACAACGCGGAAACACCAGAGAAAGTAATATTTATACCGCACTTGGTGCAAGAAAATAACATGCTTTATTGGTGAAGGGATCTGTTGGAATATACGGAACAGCGAACACCGTGAGGCACTCTTACAGGTGGGATGTTCTAAAAGAAAGTGGTCTAATACCCTGTCCAGAACATGGGGCCGCCATGATGTTCTTCCGTTATCATGAGAGATCATTCCCTCTGTTCCGTAGCGTACCTAGAATGCTTGAATGGTCGGCTCCTCATTATTGTAGAGCCCATTGTAATTGATGTGTTCTCTCAAATCATCCACATTGACGGGAGCATTCGCACCACCCAGAAGAATTCGCAACTCTTGTTGATGAAACATGCTAACTAGTGACTGGTTCAACCCATTCCTTCCATTATGAGTGTTCAGAGATGCACCGAAGCCATTTGTGGTCTATCATCTCCGAAAGGCCTTCAAAGAACTCTTCATTCTGCAGCTTTATCTGCTTGCTCGGCTGGTAGTGGGACAGAGTATATGTACTGGAGCCTGTATTCTGGTGTAACAGGAATGTTACTGCCGTTGCGGATTAGCTCGAAGGTTTTCGCAACACCAAATTCTATATCAAGTGTTTGCGTAGGTCATACACAATCACAGAAGAAATGTATTCGAGCATGCCAGACCCACCTTCCGTGGCAACTGTGAAATTCAGTGATAGATCCTCCATATTACCTGTGTGATTGAAGAAGACCAGTCCCCGAAACAGATCTAGGTCCAGTGATGCAAGACCGTCCAAAAAGCTTTGCTTTCCTAGCCACCACGAGGATCATCAGCCTACTTCATGAAAAAGAAGATGCTTGTTTGGAATCGCACCTACGTAAGGAAAAATCTAGCAAAAACTACTTCAACCAAAATGCCCTCATAAAGCACCTTCCCTAGGATGCGACCAATTGAGGCTATGTACTAGACACCATGAAAAATGGAGCAAGAGGTTGAGCATTCCAAGGAGTAGATGTACCGATGTTCGAGGACTTATGCCAGTGGGACTGAGATCTGAAATTCCCGACATTTTGGAGTCCAAGCCAACTCGGAGCACGATTGACGCTCCTCACACGATGACGACCCGCAGATGAATAGAACAGATGGTGTGTATGACAAATCTAGAGCTCTGGCGAGTCTGTCTGCGACGCGAGAAGTACAAGGGCGGCAAAGGTGGCTATGTGTCAAAATGTTGGGAATTTCGGATCTCGGTCCCACCTGCACCATAAGATTGCTCGAGTTACTTGCAAGTTGTTTGAGTCATCCGCATCAAAGGCGCTCGAGATCTCATCGATCCATCGTTGATGGTGTTGAGCAACTCGATCTTCGTCGATTTACTGCCAGGCACACGTAGAGTGAGGGCCATTTTGGGCGACGTGGTGTTACAACTACACAACTCTGGTAAAGTGAGGTATAATTCATTTTACCAAGTTTAATGAATGGGCCACGCATCCTCGCAGTCAGGTGACATGTCACACCAGTCACATAACAAGCTCCTCACCGAAAGGAGTACCTGTCATCCGCGCCCGCGTGTCGCTACCGATCGTCTTCTCTCTTGTTACAACTACACAGCTCTGGTAAAATCTACTACATTTTCTAATCAATCATGAAAACGCAGCGACTGCCATTATTCATGCAAACAGCTTTAAGTCACATATCTACATGAGAGTGGAATTAGGTCTGTTTGAAGTAGTTAATCAATACTTCCTGTGCCGCCTGCTTCAAAACCTCAGGTATATCCTTTGCCGTCAAGACCTCTCTCGCATTCTTTACCTTCGTGTCCATTTCAGCCAGTGCCATCTTTCTCCGCTCTTTCTCCTCCTCCAGGCCAAGTCTTGAAGCAGATTTGACTGCGTTGCCATCCCCGGATATGATAAGAAACTTCGTGTCGACCTTGACCCGCTTTGCCTTCGTTGGAGGTGGACCATCAGAGAGCCCACTGTCATCCATCAGTTGAATGCCATGAAGTTCTTCCTCAGATAGCCATCCCAAGGGCCGTTCAATGACACGCGGCAACCTAGGATGACCACCCAATTAGCATATTTGTCTGTCGCGAAGCTGGAGTTTGAAACTCTTACCTGGTTCTGAATAGCACATACCACCCAGCATCATACCACTTTGTTAGTGTGGCAGGAGACAAGTCCCCGAGATCTTTCCCGACTTTCCGAGCGGCATCCATTCTTAACTCAAGGTTTTCAGCATCTAGACCCGTAGGGGATTCGTCGAACGCGTGAATAGTACGAAAGGTCTTGCGCAGACGCTCGTATCGACTTTTTATAGCAGCTGGAGAGCGCTGAGAAGGAAATACCTGTTCTGCAACCTGCAAAATAGTAACATCACACGTAACATGTTTGAGTAATCTCAACGCACCATATTCCATACTTTCCTTGGGGTTCTCAGTAGCAACTCGAACACCGCGTCATGCGATCCAAGAACATACTCCAGTAGCTGTGTTGTCTCCGTGTCTGACCATTCCGTGCCACCAATAACGATCTCCTCACCACCTCCTTGGATGGTAGATTTTCTTGGACGTTTTCGACCACCGCTAACACCAATAGTCATATCGTGACTGAAGACCGGCGTTTGCTCGCAGGTCAGCAAGGTACCAAAGGTGCAATGAGACAGTGGCTGAGAAAATTGTGCTCATTGTCGGAGTCGGAGTGGTGCTTCGACCCTTAGACTTGGACGCGTCCGTGGCTCGCCCGCTGAACTAGGACGGAGTGGGAACCAGGAACTATTCCATTTTTGGAGTGGCGTCAATTCAATGTTCGCCTATTAGTTGAGCTGAGCCACCAGTCGAGCTGGACAGGACAGAGCAATGGTTGCTCAACCCTTTTGGGTGAATGTGAGTGCGCTACGGTTTGATTCTCTTACTTCACTTCCACTACCTCGCCACTGGTAACCTGACGAATCATTGCTTGCTGCCAATTGGTGAGACCCACAAACCCCATTTTCCAGTTCTTGATAACAGTTCATGGACAGCCTAACAACATCATGGCCACTGAGTTCTTCTTTGAACATGACCGTATTTATGGTACCTTTATTTATGCTCGCTGCATAAAAGGCTCCAATGACTCTGATGGTTCCAATGGCTATGCCCTTGGCTATGAATTCAGGCGACCTCCTCATATTGGTGCCAAGGCAGCGGTGTACGTGTGGGGAAGCAGGACAGCCATCTTTGTTGGCCACATAACCCGGGTCGTCGCACATTGGGAAGATAGCATTGATGTGCTCATCAACCCTGATCGCGACTATTACACCACCCTGCCAGGACCATACATATTGCGCACCCCAATTAGTTGGATAGGTCTTACTTTCAGGCAATTCTTGCACCATAAATTGCACCTACTCCTTGACCCACAGACACATGCAGAAAAGTACATGGAATTGGAAGACCCCACGTACTTCGCCCACCTGTCCTCCACCCCTAGGGGTCATGTAAACCTTTATCCAATCATTTCTTTACCTCGTTAGAGACGTCTAAAATTGGCGCATATAAACTGCCTATGATAATTAGCCTTGGATATCTTACTTTCTAACTTTCATTCGTTCATTTTACTCAGTAGGGTTGCTCATGGGTACAGGTAACACCGCGGTGGTATAAGGGCGGGTATCCCAGGTATGCCGGTACATTCTCCAGAGCCTCATGTAACGTCGGAGCTGATACATGATCAACTGAGTTGCTTGAGTTCTTTACATAATGGAGCAGTTCTAACCAATGGAATTTTGGTGACTCGCCAGATATGAGACTCACCCTCAAGCTGGCTGTGGCGGCATGGAAATGGGGTGCTGAGTTACAAGTAAGCCTGATGGTGATTCATTGGCGAGCTCATTCTTGGCAATGTTGATTTCCTACAGCATATGTGCGAGTGCATCCAAGGTCCAATGGGACTGAAGCCTACCTTAAGAAACTTGTGATAGGCATCTGAACGGGACGGGAGGGGCGAAAAATAAGATGAGGAAGTAGACAAGGAAGAACCTAACGACAAACTGATGCAAATGGTCCAGGAATACAACGGGTCCGTAGACATGCAAGCGTTCAAATTCATAGGTGAACAGAAGCCACTCAACGAACAATGAATTACTACATACCTTGAAGATGCCCGACAACTTCGTGCAATGCTTGTGCAGCCAAGTCCCATTTTGAATCAGCTGCTCGTACACGTCCCTCACCACACCAGATCCCACAGCTCGGTAGCCTTCACAGCATCCTATGTGTCAAAACAACAACTCGGCTTAGTAGTCGAGAATCGAGATGGTGGAAACACTAGCTTGGTGTCAGTTTGTATTTCAACTACTTCAGGTCAGTTTTGCTGGAGGCTCACAGCAAACTTCGATGACCTGCTCCTCCATCTAATGCAATGACAGCGAATCGCGTCCCCTATAGATCGCCAGATGCAAAATATATGGACAAAGAAAAGGCTCACATCAGCAAGGGTGCTTGAGTATTGTACTGTGCCAAATTTATGTACTAATCTCGCCACTGGCACTGGAAGTCCAGAAGAAAATTCATATGGAGTTCTGGGTTCCATAAATGGCATTTGGGGAACTCGATTGATGAGTAAGGTGATGGTAATCTACAGGATGTGTCTCCTTAGACATGAGAATAAGTACTTGATGTCCAAATGGGTGTGTGGGCTGACAATTCGTTCACGCTTGGAACTCCGAGTCAGTACCGTGACTCTGGAGTAACCGCCGGCTTGTTCGCTGCTATAGCCGGTCTGACTCCACTACCATCTGAACAAGCCCAACCGCTTTACTAACCAGGCGTTGCCGTTGGCGACGGGAACCTTGCTGGCCGTGTCTATGGCTTGGTCGTCGAGCGTGCCAGTGTTCACAGCTGAACCTCCGACTCGGACATGTATCATACCAACTGAAGAATGCTGCCCGACTACTACAGCAAGTTCTCGATGGCTCATCAATGCATCATCCTTAGCAGATTTTCTTACTGGCCTGAGTGTGTTATAGGAAAGAATCCTTCGGGAAAGTAGTAAGTGTCTAAGTTCATATTCGCCTCGGAATTAGTTGCTTCTCCAAGTTCTCTACGGATTCTCCCCCGCCAATCCGTCTCTGCAAGAGATGTTCAGTTGTTCCGCAATAGCCACCCGCCTCTTCTATCAGGGTACAAGGGACTGTATTCGTGTTCACGCTGACGGCTTCTCGGAGACATGTCTTTGTATACTCCTCAAACCGACCTATGGCTGGAACGCTCGTGTCTCGCTGGCATGTTGCTCGCGGCCGTGTCCTGCGGTAAGAGCTTACAACTTGTCCGTGGCTCAAGCACTCACCCTGTATTTGAATGCCACTCCAAGGAATCTTCTTTCTCCTCACCCTTCAAGCAACCACCACCTTGACTCGGAGACTGCAGCGAAGTAGACAAACCGCTTATCACCATGGAATGCTCCTCAGCTATGTTTGGATCACCTTCGTCCTCGCAACAATCGGGTTCGCAGGGAATGCTCGGTATACGGAGATGATATGGATCGACTTGCGGGATGCACCTGGCAGGCCCACTGCACTGATCCTCGACGAGATGAATTACTGGATTAACATGTTGGCATTGACTTGGTATGTCCTCGCGTCCCTCTGCGGCTTCTGTTACTTGAATCGTGTCCTATAGTTACTATATCATGGAGTGGTTCATGCAAGCCTTGCTGGTTCGTGCTCTTTCTCCTCTTCATTTTGTGCATCGTTTGCTCATCTCGCACTAAAGCTCTATTGCTGTTTCGTTTTGTGGAACTGGCAAAAGCGCATCATCGTACCTATGTCCACCATCTTTGCATCCATGGTCGGTACGTGTCTGTCTCGTCCCCATATCTGGTAGATTAGAGTCGAACCCATCCTTCCCAGCCATGTCAATCCTCGTCCTCGCCGAAGCCAGCGGTGCCGTCTTTTACGACATCAATACCCAGCTGGCCTATCTCTGTCTGCAAGTAGGCCTCACTCTCCTCTACACGCTCTTCGTCGTTTGGCGTCTGCTTGCCCTGCGAACGACAGCACCGCGGGCGACGCCAGAAACGGAGAAGGCCAGGGAGGACCCTAATGCGTCTCCGTCTTCTTCCGCGTATGCGACCGCGGTGACGATCGTCGAATCGGCCGCGCTATATGCGCCTGTCGGGATGATATTCATCGTTTCGTTCGTGCTCCACTTGGAGGTGACGAATCTCGTGTTCTTGTCTGTGAGCCACGTGCAGGTGAGGCGGATTCATTCTTGTTTGCGCGACGTAACAGGCGCTCGGCTGACTGACCGTGTTTTACGTATGGCAGGGCATCGCACAGTTGTTGATCATCATGCGGATCGCCAAGGGCGGGCAGGGCGCGTTGCCGTTTTGAGGACTTGCAGACGCGTAGTACTGATGAGGGGAATTCAACTAGTGGTCATTTGCATTGTGAGCCCCGCAGAATTTCGAAGCGTGTATGCTGTTACCAAAGTGTTATAATACTGATCGTCGGTCACGCCTTGAGATGGCCGTCTCCAGGGAATGAGGCGCTGCGAGATGTTAGATTAAAATGACAGGGCCACTGGCATCGAATACCGAGTTCTAGCAAGGCGCTCAGTGAGAGTCGCTCCTCCGGGTCCTCCCAACTTGAAGAATCGACGAATCTATTTGTAGGTCCCACGCCCGTTATATCAACAATACACACACTAGGGGATTCAAATATTCACTCGTGCCAGTGGGCTACAGTAATATTACAGCCCCCCGGGCCCCCTGGCAAGGGTGGTGAACCCTTCGTATCACAAGACGGCGAACACTGCAAACAAGTTCTGAGGGTAATATTTCAAGCAGTATGCGATAAACATCGACAACGGAACACTACGTAGTTTCTAGGAAAAGAGGAAAGGACGATAGAAGTAAAGCGCGAGGGTCTCGAATGTACGTCTTGCATACCTTGAGCTTCTTGGTGCGAGTGTCGGCAAACGTAGTCGTTGCAATGTATCGAAGGACATATTCTCGCCATCCCTTTTCTTTCGCTTTGCCCCTTTTCAAAGTAGGTTCCCTGTGATGATACTTGGGGTGACACTGGGAATTTCATTGCTGGTGGCTCAAAGTAGCTGACCACATACCTAATCCCCATGGGCTCACGACACTTCGAAATACATTAGCAGACAAGGATTCGGGCGATTATTTGAGCGGGTGAACTTGCGAGACGGGGAGGCAACCCATCTCACCGGTCGCTGTAAAATAGCTCCTGGTTCCCAGGGAAACATCCAGCACGCTCGGTCGAGGAACGATGTCGCGAGTTTCTTTGTAGGATTGAACGTTACAACCACGACACCTCGCTGCTCCTGGGAGAGCTAATAGGCGGGGTATGGGGTCCTTCTGTGTTCGAAACGCAGAAAAGGGTAGTTGGGGTAATGCGTGCGTGAGGCTACTAAGCCATCTAAATCGTCTGACCAAAGTAGGCATTGTTTGGCAATGGCTTTGGATCCAAACAACCGTCCGCTGTGTTGTCTACGCGATGCCTCGACCTAAGAACTGTCCACCTATCAAAAAAGCTAAATCAGACGCTCAAACTCGTGATCGGTTCACATTGACCAATACTCATCACATAAAACAAGCTCTCCACACATCGCAAGACCCAAGCGGGCTTTCCAAAGGTACATAGTTAGTTTGCAACGGTCATTCCCCTTCTGAACTACTCGTTTAGCCCTTGTTGCACTACGATCAAAGTTTTCTCTTCAACCAGGCGATACCATTGCTCCAGACGATGCACGTTTGTCTGAAGCTAAACTCTGGGTAGACGGTTCGCCTGTCGCTCAAGACCTCTTTGACGTATGGGGAAGAGCGAATGATGCCCGTTTCTATTTCAATGTCATTCCTTGAACTAAGTCTATATCTAGATGTTGACGCAAGCCCTTGTCTTGTCACTGTTTTCTTCGCTGCTGTCGTTGTTCTCGTACCACCTTCCCGACCACGCCTATGGCATCCCCATCATCAAGACGATTCTCTCTCCGCAGTGGTCAAGAAAGTTGAATTCTTACATCAGTGGTAGCGATAATGACCAGATTCTTGCTACACTCAAGTTGTTCAACGCCATGTTGACGTTTGGGAGAGAATGTACGTGGAGACTGATTAAAAGAGGTGATTTCATGATGGCCCAGACAGTGAAATGTGTTTTGATTTCCTTGTAGGTCATATGAGGATATGAGGACGACATTGTGAAGCATCAATGCCACTTACATTTCCAGCTAGCAAGATATGAGAACCATCTCAGTTGTCCAAAAGAATTCCTCACAATATCATGATGTTGTGACCGTAGAAATCAGTAGCCCAGGTATAAAAAGAATTCCTAGGTACCAGTTTCAGAATGAGTCAAGTGAAGTGGAAAGTAGAGCTGCTGACTGGTTGATGAGACCCGTAATCGATGTCCAAGTTGCCACTGGAAGACTTGGTCAAGCTGCTATCATGTTCACTACAGACAACCTACCACTTGTAGTCTGACACGCAAACCTAGTTATGAAAACACAGAGAACATGTTACCGGACTGCTTACCCGCCAACTCTGGCCATATTTCCTTGCCCAAAACCAGCCTTGCTCCAAGTCCTAGTTGAACATATGAGTGGAACCGTACTACATGGGGCTTGCCTATCCATGCCCTTCCCCACTGCCAGTGACACATCTGAGTTGACAGGAGTCTGCCAAATGACTTGGCGAAATTCTTGAAGGCGTTCTGGTGTTGAAGAGAAGGCGGTTGTCCATAGTGTCATAGACCCAAACAAAGTCCTGTGATGTGGCTGTTGCAATGAGTCGCCCATCGGGTGAAAACCTGACACTGACTGACTATGAGTATTCTCTTTGGCGTCTGATGTAATGTCCTGTTCCGGAAGTTCTGGAGCCATGAAGTCATCTCTATTCTCTTTCAAGCACGATGCCTAGCTCAACTACCACGGGAAATAACTGGCCACGTGTTCTTCAGACTGCACCATCAAGGTCTTCAACATCATCAACGCGAGCCATCCGAGCCAGGCGGTCTGACACTCAAAGGGTGGATGCTATTGGTTCGAGGGACTATGCTCATGACCTGACCTTCAGTCACACTAGTCCCTTCTGGCAGGTGGCATGGGTCTATCCCAAGTTCGGCAACATTCCGGCGTTGTGTTCATAGGATGGACAAGTAATCATCTGAAGAGAGCAAACACAAGGCCCGGTTCCGTCAGATCTTGAACGAAAATCAAAGGAACACTCGTTACATACCGCGTCAGATACTTCCAATGTCTACACGTATGTATTTCCATCTAACTTTCTGGTGCCTAGTTGACTCCAGCTCATGGGCCCCTACGAGCTAGGGGCCATCTTGGGGCGTGCATCATCTGAAATCCTGCTCGGGAAATTTAGCTGTATGTATCATGCTATGATTTACTGTAGCAGTAACTCCCGACCTCATTAAGGTCTTGCGTACGGAATAGTAGTCTGTATTACACTAGCACATACCGTCAGTCATGACGAGATTGATGCAACTGGCATTACATGCTTCTTTTCTGGTATGGTCTTAATCACGTCTCGC
>JBBPTU010000293.1:0-29140 GCA_038094295.1 Tylopilus aff. beelii | reverse complement strand
GTTCCTTGTTTACCTAACACATTGTCATCACGTGCTTCACTCTCTTATGACCTCGATACACGAACGAGTCTCTCGGCTCGTTCTTTGGACCTGGTTCTAACTTCTGATGACACCGAGCACGACTGGTCTGTCGCGCGTCATCGACGTGTCTGAATTGCCCATAGTCACGATTACCGATGCTACGCCCCAGAAGACGCTCGACGCGTACACCTCCACCCCTACTTCTAGTTCAACGCCGGCCACTGCCCGCACGCCCACTGGCTCTAGCTCAAGCAAATCCACCGACGGCTACCGCCTGCTCTACCGCGGCGCACTCTCCTTACCCGATTCGTACCTCCTGCTCGACGGGATCGCCTTCTCCGCACGGCTGCCTGGACGCCATGCCGCGTCGCTCGAGGACTCTCCATCGTGTGCGCTCACGAGGGAAGGGATGGGTGGTGCACGAGAGCTCATGTACAATCCGCTCGCGCTCGCCCTGGAGAGCATGCGAGGCCGCGCGGCGTTGCGCTTCAAGGGGACCGTGCGCCTGCAAGACGTATGGACAGACGACGTGGGGGACGTTTACATGTACGTCATGCGCGTTCGGTTTGGTGTATGCAAGCTCAAGGCAGACGACTGACCGGGTACCGATTATCAGGGACATTCACCCATTTGCGATGGTGACGCGGGTCTATTTCGAGAACATGTTGTGTCTCTCGTCCTTGGTCGATCCAACGCGAGGTGGGCCAAAGCAAACAGAAGTGGGCGTTCGCGTGTCTTTAGGGGACACAGGCGCGTTAACACTTATCCGCGTCGCATGGCATACTGATCCCTTCTCGACAGACGGACCTGAAACGACAGACATCGTCATATTTGGTGAGGCGAGCACGTTGTTACATCTACCTCCCATGCAACTGTCACCCGCTGCCACGTCTACCTCCGCGGGACGCCCGCCCCTCTGCATGAGAGTCGCGAGGATCACGCCTGCACCACGTGCCCCGCGTCCAGACGATCCGACCCCTCGCCAACCCCCTGCGCGCTTGTTTGGTGACACCACGCTTGGCGATCTCGGCGCTAACAAGCGCATCCTGGCACGACCCGGTGCAAGCGTGGGCAGGGAAAAGAACAAGGTGGATGACCCGGTGGTGCGTCGTGCGCGGGAGGTCATGTTACATCTCCCTCGATCCGAGGGGTCTGCGAGCGGGAGCAATAAGGGGAAACAGAAAGACAAGGGCATACGAGACGGCGGCTTCAAGGTGCCCGAGTTACCTGCAAAGGCACGCCGGAAGCAGGCGGACACGGGGACGGACGTATTTGGCGCAGTAGAACCTCCACAGCCCCAGCCTCCCGCTGATAAGGCCGGGTGCAAGGCAGTGGGGACGGGGAACGCGATCGAGGAGTCGAACAAGCGCGTGCGTGCTCGTCGTTTGCTGCGTGTTAACTTGTGCCCATGGGCTCTATCGACAGGTGTTAAAAAAATTGACCGTGCTACATCTCGAGTGTGCGGGAATGTCTCGGTCGCACGACGAGTTCAGGGAAGTGTTTCAAACCGTTTACCGAGGTGCTTCATTTGCGCTCGTGAGTCTTTCAGTTTACGATCCGGTGATAGCCCATTGAATTCGGACTATGCAACATAGCGTTCGCAGTTAAAAACAATGCATGTGAGTGCACTGGCAGCGGAGGCTGCCGTTGAGGCACACGTCAAATTGTATGTGGCGTTGGGTGATGTTTATGCTGCGGCTGGATTACCAAGGGCGTCATTGGATACGATGGACATTGATGACGCTGGGGGATGACGCGTGATGTTCATACTGGACCCCTCGATTCAATTCTGCGCCGCAGGTGTGGCGGGACTCACTTGGTGGGTCCGTCCGGATCTTACCATGTCGTGATGCGTTCCGCCGCGCCTCCGGTGAAACGGTGGCGATGGCGACATAGTCGGGGTGGCGTCCCTGTATTCGTGAGGTTCCCCCACACCCGCGCTTGGCGGCTATTCAACACCAAATAATCATATTTTGTTTGTGTTTCACTTTGCTTTTGCGAGGACTGCGCGTTGCTTGGACACGTGTACAATGCGAGCGTTGATCGAAATGACTGGACGCCAACTCGGACCGCGTTCCACGTTCTGATGGAGCGAGGCTTCGCGCCATGGGCATGGACGCCGGCGCCGAAACAGGCCTTCTCTTGTCAAGGGTTTCACTACGGAACGAGGGACGGAGTTCCGCGAAGGCTATGCCACAGACTCAGCAACTCGTTTATTCATACAGCGGAACGACGGAACTACATACGGAAAAGACCACTCGCAGAAAGAATAGGGAAAGAACTATGGAGAAGGACCAGCCTTCGACTGCATACTCCTCCGTTTACAGAATAATTAGCGACATGATTACCCCAAGGATCCATCGGTTTGTTTGAATACACGTATACATACTTTTTGTCCCTTTTGCTTGACCTCTCGAGGTATGAACGTCTAAAGAAAAAAAGGCGCCCAAGGCGACTAGCGAACCGCTCGTCTACGACGGCTCGCCTCTGGATAAACCTCCTGTACGACCTCCTTGAACGCCAGGTCCTGTTCGTACTGCTCGCGCGTCTGCGTGACGATGACCTGCAACACTGGCTGTGACGCCACCGCGCGCTCCGTCTGCATATCATCCACGTCCCGCTCGAACCCGCTCGGGCGGAAGCAGTTGAGCGCCTGAAACGCCGGGGTGCTCGGACGGGACAGCGGGCTCGTCGGACGGGCCGATACCATCGGACTCGATGGCCGTGTGAACATCCCCCGAAGGGAGGATTGTGTGGCGGGGCGGATGATGGTGCGGGTAATGATGAGGTCGTCGCGGTCGTACGTGTCTACTTGGCGGGAGCCTGTCGAGGGGGCGTGTGAAGGCGCCATTTCGAGGGCGCCCTCGGCGGTGGGGGGTGGGGAGGTCGAGAAGTAGGTGGAGGTGGTGGCAGTGGTGGCAGTAGTAGCCGTGGACGTGGCAGAGTCTGAGGAGGAGATGGACTCTGCAAAGACTGAGCCGAAGGAGGCTCTATGGGAGGAGACCTCCAAGGGCACGAGGACGAGTTCGTGGTCGCTCCATATACCCCCTACGACGCCGTTTGGGGGGAGTTCTGGCTGAGACAGCCGTCTCAAGACTTGACCCATGTTCTTTTCAGCACAGGTGATAGTGGGGCTAGGAAGTGTCTTCTGAGGGAAAGAATGAACAATGAGGTGAGAGGTGGTGGTGGTAAAAACCAACCTTGCGGCGCATGGGATCGAACCGCTGAGCATCCATGGCCTCATAACGTGCCAGATCCATGATTTCCATCATTCACAGATAAGGGGAAGATAGGGCGGAGGTGATGAGTAAGATAGAAGACGAGAAGGACGGAACTGAAGGAACCGCGTTTATAAGGAGAGAGAATTCCATGACCACAACTCGTGGACATTGTGGACAGTTGTCGCTTTGAAGTCGTGTCATTGATGCACCAAAGCGTTTGCCCAACTTGTGATATTTTACGCCACTGCTTTGTTCCCTCATGCACTTGCCACGTCCGCTTTGGCGGCATTGCGCTTCTATGAGACGGCAAATTGAATAAGATCAGGGGGACTTACAACGTATAAATAGCGAGGTTCACCTGGAAGGAGATCATCTACACATTGATAGCGCTACCTTCGTAACACGCCTTTTTAATTTCAAGTGATGCAAAAACAGGTGAGCACAAAACACATCGCCCTGTAGTGATGCACGTGCTGATTGCGGGCCTAGATTCCGCAAGCGCGGTCCGTGGATAACTTTCACCAGCGATCCGGTCCCGCAAACACGGAATCGAACGGCGGTGAACTCACCTTCGTCATTCAGAAGGCGCACAAAGTGATCGTTCCATGGCGGAAGGGTGTCCTAATTTTGGTAAGATGGCACCTCAAACCCGCATACGCGTTACCCATCGTACGGCAGGTACCTCCAAGAAAATGGGACGACCAACACCTTTCCCTACACGAGGCGGGTGGCAGGTCTTGATAAAGCATGGTGGCGCCTAAAACCATTCCCTTCAACGTGGTGACGGTTTCATATCGGGGCTGTATCGCGGTTCCCAGACACAGCACGCTAAGTTGACGGGTACCTGCTTTTGTAGCTATAGGTTAATTTACTATTGGGCGTATTCTCAGCAAGAAGCATTGCCCGATCAGCTTATATGTATAATATATGATTCGCACCGATCTTAGACGACAACTGTATTTCCATGCCATGCATCAAGGGTTGAGAGTGAAAACATGTTAGAGTGATGATCCGACTCGGCGACGCAGATGAAGGATCGACAAAGGTGCAAAGGAGACTCGGAAATTCGCGTCTCGGTTTTACCACGTGATCTATCACTTTCGACCAGCTCGAATTTGAACGTAATGACCAGACTACCCGCTTCTTTCACTTCCCTTTACCGTCTATTTCTCCGCGCAAGTTCTGCATCGGTGCTACACAAAAATGCTACTCGAAAGCATCTCCGACAACTCTTCCGGCCCGTGTTTGATGCTGCGGCAGGGACGGTCAGAGACCTTCACAGCAAGGAGCTCTCGCACTCAGAAAGGGTAAGACACGAACGTCTCGTCAGCACATTTCATCAACGAAGTGGGTCGATCACTTATTCCTTTCCGGTGTCGTTCATTTTATTTGTCACAGTGGACAGTACCTTGAGTCTCCTCGTGAACTCTGCACAGTACCGTGGGATCCCTCACCGAGCAATCTACAATATCAATCGGCTCCGGCAGGCACACGCTCTCTGGGTTCACGGAAAATACTATTCGGTTTGGAAGAATGCTTGGAATCCGAAAGCAATAGCCCAGGACAACTCAAAGCCTCGTGTCGGTCAACGGCGCCACGATATCGATCGCATGGAGAGGAACCGAATGCACGAGCGTTGCTGGGATGCTTTCGGAGAGGCGGTGAGGATGGCGGAGGGGAGACACAATTTATCGTTAGGCAGACTCTACCTGAAACCTTGGTCATGGGAAAAACGATAATGACCGGTAGACCCACATTCCATGGCAGTTCCTCAAAGAGATGCGACGTATTGTCTTCACTCGTGAGCATCATTTCGACTATTGCTGAAGTAGGCTCATTTCGTTGTGTTTTTGCAGCGACCTCGCGAGAGCGCAGGCCAACGATTGTAGTAACGTATGTCACTCAGACGAAACAATAATCTTTAGGTTCCTAGTTCAGTCTAGCTCGTGCACTCGGTGAACCTTGTTGCAGCCACCGTCGCTCCTGTGCCAGGCCGTTCTGTTTATCCGTTGATGGTATAAACGTTTATTGTTCATTGTTCCAGAAATTTCGAACACGTGACTTTGACGGGTCCTTGTTGCAATCAGTTGCATCACAATTAACTATTGTTCGGCGCCTCCTCGCGCCCTCCTCGCGTGGACGGGATCGTTTCACATAAAGACTGCTGCTCTGAGTGGGGAGGAGCACCTCTTGCCCGCTTAGCTGTGCTTCGCGTTTGTACCTCCCCTCTCTTTTCCGGTATATCACTTCAAACCTCTAGTCTGCGCATTGCTGGTCAAGATTCAGACATGATGGATACTTTCTTCTCTTCTGACGTACCCCAATTTTTTCTGGATCCCAAATTACTGTCCGTGCCTGGAAAGCAGGTTTACGGAAACAGTGAATCTATCAGGTCATGGATCAACACAATTGAGAGCGTGAGTTTTATTGTTGCTCTCCCTCTGATCGTACCAATCGTATCTCCAGACTAACAATCTTGACGACACTGATGACGCAAGCGTCTTCGAGTTCGTTTCACATCCTTTTAGAATTTATTGTCCGACTTCTCCGTTCTCCGATAAGTTTGAATCAGAGGGCGATATCTTGTTCACTTTGGATGCATCCGCGTGGGCTCCAGAAGTGTTCACGCCCGAGTCATACTACGATGACAGCGACGAAAGTCTTTCAGAGTCGTCTCTCTCAGACAACGCGCAATATATCACTATTCCGTCTGATAGCCCATGGTTCCGTCCACCATCACCGAGCCCTGGACCATTCTCGGCACATGAACTCAGTACTGCAGCATACGCAAGCTCGTGTTGCAGCGATGTTTGCCAGGCTATAGCTCAACAGGAACTTCTCCTTGCCATCTTCTACGAGGAATTACGCAGAGTTTTGCCGAGCGATGATGGTACAGAGTATGATTCCGATTGGTTGGAAGACGTGGATGCAGATCTCTTACTGGCTCCTCTGGAGACGTACGCGGACCTTTGCTGGGAATCGGCTATCCGCGAAAAGTCCCCTGTACCGTCGGACAGGCCTTTAGCAGATGTCCCGACGGGATTTGACGAGTTTCAAGGGACATATTAAATGCCAAGGTAAGGATGGCCAGGTCAACTTATGGATATCCTCAATGATCTCATCTATCTGGTGACTAGGAACGGGTCTCTTAGGTGTCCATCGTTGACCATTTTCGTTCAAGAATTGTCTTTTTTTCCTTTCCTTTGCTTCTCACCATCGTGTCCACCATCACACATGTTCTCCATATTCTGGCTTTTCTGTTTGTATCATTTCGTACGTAGGGTCTTTGGCGATGTCCATCCTGTACAACAGCGCATAATAAAGCTTGACAGACGCCGCTCACCGCATTAAACTTATGGGAGCGTGCCACCCACGTCATCCAGTTTTGCTCTAATCTTACGTTTTGAATGGAGCCACCTCTTGAACTCAAATAGCAACGTTCAGCTCGGCTACTAATATGCTTACTTGCCACTGCAATGGTCGCCTCGCCGCAAGATTCCTTGTTGCCACAGCGGTTGTGACCCTTTGGCCGCTATTTGCCGAAGCAAGTTCAGGGACGCACGTCCATACCATAATTATACCGCCCGGAGATAAGTATCACGCAAGTTCCAGATTTCAAAGACGAGTGTCTCACTTCCTGAAGGTAGGTGATTGCACGGGTCATGGAAACATGGTTGACGTCCGCATACTTACCATGTTAGCAACTGTCTGTGGTGAGACACTCAGGTCAGTTCATTTCCGGTTTGGAATCGTGTGTCATGGGCACTTGCTCGAAATCCTACGTTCTTGTGAGTATCGCGGTCTTCGACGGTAACTTCTCTCAGGAAGATGGTCTAATAGGTACTGGCCCGTAAAAATCCGTGTTTTTAGAGTCCAACTTGGTAAAGTTTACTAATGGTAAATCGCGAATGCAAACGCAAGTTTCGTCCTACAACGCCGCACTTATTTTGTGAGTTCCTACATACAAGTACCACGGTGAAAACAGCACCTGCCTCCAAACCAAAACTGACGTGGCGCCTGGGGGCTGATTCATGGATCTCGTTTATGATAGCGGCACCTAGAAATCTCCCCGAGTGGGATATTCTTTCCATCGAAGACAGATCTGGTTCTAATTCCGAAAACGTTGCCATACTGAGCTAGAGCCCACATATGATTGACGCCGCATTTCTGGTTTATTTGGTAGCTCCAAGTACTTTTATACCGTGGATGGCTGAGCGGATCCGCAGGAAGATTGCGCCATCATGCATCACCCGTTTATCGACAACATCCTCTCAACCTTATCCGTACCTCCTTCTCAACTGACAGTGGAGGAAGAGGCGGTGCGTATAGAACGCCTTCCTTCACCTCCTGATTGACCTGGACCTAGGAATTACTTGAGCCTTACACATACATAGCATCTTGTCCTGGGAAGGGATTCCGCAGCCAACTTGTTGATGCGTTCAACCACTGGCTTCAAGTACCCCCAGCTCAACTCGAAGCAATAGCTCGCGTAGTACAGTTGCTGCACAACGCGAGTCTCTTGTAAGTTCCGCTCGGTTTCATTGACAGGCCGGGTACTTGATTTATTGCAGAGTGGATGATATCGAAGATGATTCGGAATTAAGGAGGGGTAAACCAGGTACAATATCCAGGAATGTCAATTATCAAAATCTGAAGCACTGGTCGTAGTTGCGCACAAGATATTTGGCGTACCTCAAACTATCAATTCCGCGAACTACGTTTATTTCCTTGCATATCAAGAAGCCTTCAAGATCCCTTACGCAAACCAACCTGACAGACCATACGTCCTGAATCTCGGCATTTCCCGTTGGAATTCTCTTCATTCTGGTTTTCGCTTCATTCAAATCCTAAACGGTGAGTGCGCCCCTTACACAGAGGAACTTTTCCCCAGACGGGGCTGTTTAGACGAAATGTTGGCACTCCACCGTGGTCAAGGAAAGGACTTGTTTTGGCGTGACCATTTGCAGTGTCCTACTGAAGAAGAGTATGTCGACATGGTGAAGGATAGTAAGTACCCTGCGGCGGCAAAAAAAGCACCTAATCACTTGTCTAATGTCCAGAGACGGGAGGACTGTTGCGGATCGCAATTAGACTGATGATAGAGTGTGCCACCATCAACACTGGGACGTAGGTTAAACGTCATGACAGGTGGAGACGCTAATTTACACGATAATTCACCACAGGAACTACGTCCCACTTGTCGACTTGTTGGGCATCTGGTTCCAAATTCGCGACGACTACATGAATCTCCAGAGCGATGCGGTAAGTAAACCGATATCCAGCGGTCAAACCACTCACCTGGGCAACCTAGTACGCAGACAAGAAAGGGTTTGCGGAAGACCTGTCAGAGGGCAAGTTTTCGTTCCCAATTATCCACGGCATCAGGGGAAAGCGTAACAGCAAATACATAATAAGTGGGAACAACGTCACTTTAATATCGGTTGAACAGACCTGATCGTTTTTGCAGACATGCTCCGTTTGAAACCCAAAGGTCCAATGCTCAAGAATCTCACAATTTCATATCTCAAAGACGTAACGCACTCGTTTGAATATACCCTCAGCGTATTGGACTCGCTAGAAGCGCAAGCGCGGACGGAGGTGGAAAGACTTGGTGGGAATCCCAAACTAGAAGCAATTCTCAACAAACTGGCCGTACGAGATGGTGGCCGTTGACGCAGACACGGTTTGAGATGATTAGATTGATGCCGCTGTGTGGGCCGCATGATTAATATTGTACGACTTATGTACTTTTTGGCGTTGATGTAAGCGATGTTTCTACCATGGCCTTCAGTTGGCTAAGGGTCTTTCGGGATGACTACATTATGATGATGCTTAATGACATTTTTGGCACCGTAGGAAATGTGTTTACGGCTGCGTCCATTAAGTATGGTTTTGGAAGGTTTGACCTGGCATCCTAAAATATATGACCATGGTTCAACGATCTTTTCATCTTGGCCAAGGTAGCAGGGCCAACCCTGTACCTCTGAGGGCCCGGGAGCAGGTGACGCTCCGTCATTGGTTGCTCTCGGAGGGACAACTTTCAACCAGAACACTTACTGCGTCAATGATTACGATCTCAGGGTCAAGTCTTCATGATAGAGTAATCCTGCGAGTACATGAAATATTGAGCACAAGGTCATCAATGATCATGGGTCAGACTCCGCCTCGCTCCGCTGAGAGTCCTCTTCGCCATCGTCTCCAAAGAATTCATCACTTTCCGCATTATCGACACTGGTCGTAGCCTTGCTCGAAGGAACTGCGTCAACCATCCGGATGGATATTTGTGTGGTTTCCTGTCCTAGTCTCCCGAGTTCATTCTCAGGCTCTGTGTTCAGTTCCCCGTGCTCCATCTGTTGACGTATCATTTTGCGTACTTTGGACCGTTCTTCGTTATCGTCCGAAACCTCGGGTGCTGGGGTAGGGTGAATCCTGCGGACTTCAGGCGGGAACAGTGAGATATATTTCATCGTTTTTGGAAAGTGCTAAGACCTTCGTCAATCATGGACACGACCAAGTCTGTGTCGAATTACCACAATATAGTTCAAGTCCACCCTCAAATCCATCAACGTTGATTTCAGTTTCTCAATCTCATCCTTGCCTTCCGAGTTCGCTATACTGCGTTTCGTTTGCTTTATTTTTCGCACAACTTTCTGGCGCTCTATATCACGCAAGGGGGTTTTGATATCATCCAAAGGACTCGTGATGTTGTTGCAATAGACTCACCGAAAAACTTGACTTTATGGTATTTCGCTGCGTACTGGCGTTCTTTCCTAAATTGCTCTGCACGCGCGAGGTCAGCCTCGAGGACTTTCGAGCGACGTTCCGTTGCCACTCGCACGTCCGCTGCCAGCTTATCCTTGGCAAGAAGTCGTTTCGTTTGCCGGAGGGCTGATTTGAGCTTCTGAACGCCAGGAAGTGCATCCTCATTGGCAACCCATGGTTTATCGGTGTATGGGTGATTCCTAGATTTTTCTCGTGGTCGTCCCTTGGAGTGTGAAGGACCCCCTACGGACGCAAGGTTTTGTTTTGCTCTCGAGGGTGCCATCTGATCAGGATTTGCTATGGTAATGAAGCAAACTTAATTTAGGGTTAGGGTCTGACGAATCCAGCCCTGAGTCGTCATGTTTTCTCTAATCGTGACGCCAGCCAGCCCCGATGCGAAATCTGACGCTTTCCTCTGTTCAGACATTCACTCTACAATCGGACGATGTAATACAATTTTCAGACCCGTCATCCGACGGTGCTACTGCCGTCCTCACTGGGATCGCGTTTGACTTGGACCGGAATGTCACTTTCGTTGGGACGGAGTCATCGCTAGGTACGATCTTACTCTGGAAAACGTCTTGGGGAGTTCCTCTCGGGGACGGATCTTTCGTCTTTTGTGGCTCGTACAATTCTCCGAATGCCCGAATAGCGAGTCTCAGGGTGCTTTCTGAGTCCAATCAACTTGTTCTAATGACGCGTGCGGGAGACATCGTAGTGTGGGGTGTTGACGAATCTGGAGGTTTTGTTGTAAGCGACTGAAGTTCAGCCGTTCCCGCTCTGACTATTGCTCCAGGGAGATGCAGATGTCCTTGGCACTGTGGACTCAGGGATTGCGGCCGTGGCATGGAGCCCTGACGACTCATTAGTAACCTTGGCTACTGGCGCGTTATCTCTTGTCTGCCAAGCCGCATGATTGAATTAACTCCGAATGTAGACGCCAACGTAATTCTAATGACCTCAACTTTTGACGTTTTGTCGGAGGCCCCTATAGAGACTAATGAATTCGGAGAAGGTGGGCTCGATTTTCCCTTCTTCACTGAGCTTTTAATGCTGAACCCCATGTTCTAGATGCTCCTATTAATGTCGGTTGGGGCTCAAAAGAAACACAGTTTCATGGATCGATAGGCAGGGCTCATTTGAACGATGAGGGTCAAGTAAATGTTGAAGCCGACGGCCCCTTTGACAACGACTTGCCGCAAATTACGTGGCGTGGGGATGGCGCATTCTTTGCGGTTCCCTCGTGGTCATCCCGGTCGCGACGTGTGATCAGGGTGTATTCCCGGGAAGGTCGCCTTCAGTCGACTTCTGAAACGGTACCTGGGCTAGAAGCGAACGCTGCGTGGAGACCGAACGGTAGCTTGATTGCATCTACGCAAAACGAGGTCCGCTCTGGGCCTCAGGACGCTCGGAAGAGCGGCAAATACGACGTCGTATTCTTCGAGAGAAACGGCCTTCGGCACGGAGAATTCAGCCTTCGACACCCTCTGGAGGACGATGGATCAGGTTATAAAGTAAGGGGCCTTGTTTGGTCTCCTGATTCTGCTGTCTTAGCAGTATGGATTGAGAAACGAGAGGGTGACATGGTGCAGTTGTGGACAACCGGAAACTATCACTGGTAGTGTTGTTAATTACTTCGCCGCGTCTCTTTTTTGACCCCCAGGGCATATGATATAGGTATCTCAAGCAAGAAATTCGGGCTCCTAATGATAGCCATTTCACGAATGTTGCATGGCACCCAGAATCCTCCTTGAGGCTGCTAACTATGACTGCGTGTAAGTCTGTGCTCGTTCGGCGGTTTTTAGTCTAGTTCTAATAGCCCTCTAAAGCGCGACTCATATATAGAACTTTCGCATGGGAGACCTGCTCTGGTGAAAGTACAACCGGAAATGTTGGGGTTGTTGACGGAGGTTGTTTTCCCTTCGTCGAGTCGTGTTTACAATCGACTTAACCATCTATTCAACAGGTCAAGTGTTACTTACACCTTTCCGGACGCAAAACGTCCCTCCTCCGATGTCATCGTATCAACTCAGAACGTCAGTGTTCGCTTCTCCCACTGATACACCTTCAGTACAGACACCAGCTCATATCGCGTTGTCCACATCCTCTGACATTTTGGCTTCCATGTGGCAGAACGGCCGCGTTTCTGTCTGGTCGCTGAATACAAGAATGGGACCCGGGAGAGAAAAGGTGATGGATCCAATACCCATCTGGATGGCAGGTGCATGTGACGAAAAGCTCTGGAGGCAAGTGTCTGTATCTGGTCTGGCCAAAGACAGAAAGCACACCATAAGGGTGGCATTGCTCGGTTCGGAGCAAGGTTCCGATCATGTAACAATCTATGATGTTTTGACCTCTGGTGCTGGTGACGATGAATCAGGGAAGGAAGAATATTATCACCATGTCAAGATGCCAGGGATGAATGGCCGGATGATTGCGAGTTACACGCATCAGCCTTTGTTTTGGCAAGACATTAATGGAGAAATATCTGAAGGTCGTATCATTTCTACACCTATGTCTTCGTTCTTCTGACGTTGCTACTAGTGAATTACACCGAAAACATTCTTACGCCGATTTGTAGCTTTCCTGAACACTGCCTCTGGGCAAGTTGCACTATCGCGGGTGATGTTCGACTCTTCATCGGACATGCATCTTCAGGGAAATTATATTGTGTCGCTTCTGGTTCGCGGCCGGTATTGGTTGCAAGCAATACCAATTCTTTTGCTATTGCACTAGGTTTTGTGATCTTCACTACTATGGCGCACGACGCCAAATTCGTGCCTATTGCAACGTTGGTGCAATATTCGCAGGGTGCAGACGAAGAAGATGACGGTTCATATCAGATGAATGAAAACACGATCATGCAATTGCCGAATGATACATGGGAGAAACGCCGAGTTGAGCGAGGTTCTAGAATTGTGACAGTTGTTCCCAGCACAATGAGCCTGGTGCTGCAAATGCCGAGGGGCAACTTGGAGACGATCAGCCCCCGCCCTTTGGTCATGGAGATCGTAAAGGCTGATCTTGACTCGTGCGTAGATTGTTTGTCTCTGTTGACCTTCCTAATCCTCAGCCCGGCTGTAGAGGGCTATGGAAAAGTGCCTTCGTATCATGTCGAAAACATCGAATTGATCTCAGTGTCATTGTACAGCATAACGAGAACGCGTTCATGGGGGGAGTGCCCGAATTTGTCGAACAAGTCCAGGATGTTGATTATATTAACTTATTCCTAACCAATGTCGGGTCAGTCTCGTTTGCGACTTTTTGGCGCTATGGTACTGACTAAAGCAGGCAGAGCCAACTTACGCAAAAAGCAATCACTAACGTGTGCGATGCCGTACGCCGTGAACTCGAGATCAAGGACACGAGCAAGTACGTAAACTCTATCTTGACTGCGCATGTGGTCAAGTCCCCACCGGACCACGAAGCAGCGCTCGCCATGTTGCTCCAGCTACGAGGTTGGCGTGTTCCAGCGCGTGATACTCGAGAATGCTCATGACAGTTTTTTCTCAGACTCCCAGCCAGACCTGGTTGAGGAAGCTGTGAAATATGTTATTTTCCTCGTCGACGCCGATAGGCTCTTTGATACAGCCTTGGGGATGTACGATTTTTCGCTAGTGCTCATGGTAGCCCAGCACGCACAAAAGGTCGTCCCGATCAGGTTAAATTGAACAGTTCTATCTAACTGCCGCCCTCGCTTCAGGATCCGAGAGAATATCTCCCATTTCTACGTGAACTAAGAGCTCTTCCTCAGTATTATCAACGTTTCAAGATTGACGACCATCTCCGGAGATACCGGAGGGCATTGTCAAACCTTCAGTTTGCGGGTCAGGGGAATGAATTGATAGTTGCCGGTCGCTTACACGTCATGACAGGTCCCGACTATTTCGAGGAAGCTCTTGAGTATCTCGAGCGCCATCAGCTATATGAGGAAGGTCTTACAATCTTCCAGAGTACGGAACAGCATCGGGTCAGCCCCCCTTCGTATCCTGAATATGTTTGGACTGATATATTGTTGAGGCCATCCTAACCGCGTATGGAAGTTGGCTGTTTGATCGGAGAGACCACAAACAGGCAGCCCTTGGTACGGAGCCAGTTTTCGGCCTAGGTGGATACTAACTGCGTTTGGATACATAAGCGTTTATCGAGGCAGGTGACTTACGAAAGGCGATGGTTGCACATGAGAGAGCATTGGAATGGCAAGAGCTTTTTGACATCTCTGCACGGGAAAAGATACCCGACGAAGAGGTCCAAGAGATTGCGTATCGTATCTCTGGTCAGTTTGTAGGGCGTTTTTCTACTTCCAAACTTATTCTGTTTTGCAGAGGAGCTTTTGTCGAAGAAGCGGCATGGCGAGGCGGCACGAATCCTTATCGATTACGCCGGAGATATCCGTCAGGGTGTCATTGCCCTCGTTCAGGGCAACGAATTCTCAGAGGCGCGGAGGGTCGTGAGTCTATTCATGTCTTCTTACGGTGCCTCTTTCAATACATACGTCATAGATATCATTTCACTCAACGCCAGAACTCCTCGAGGACGTAATATTCCCTGGCGCACTCGAGATTCGGTCTCAGCTTGGGGACGAACTCGCCGAGATGTGCGACCAGCTTCGCAAGCAGCGCGCCCGGCTGCATGAACTCCGCATCAGGAAGGCGGAACAGCCAGGTAGGTCATTTACAAACCTGAATTCAATTATATCAGTAACATGGGCTGCGAAGATGCTTTTTATGGCATTGAGGACACGAATTTACACAACGTGGACGTGATGACGGACGTCTCGATGGCCCCTACCGCGTTCACGAGGTACACGGCTGCACCGTCCGTCACGTCCAAGGCGTCCAAGTGAGTGGTCGCTATGTGTGGTCTGAGCGAGGTTCGTGAACGTTCCATACCTAGGCGCAGTTCCAAAACAAAGAGAAAGATGGAACGCAAGGTCGGATCTGGGCGGAAAGGTACGGTAGACGAGGAAGAGTATCTTCTCAAGTCGATCTCGAAGCTCGTCACGAGATGGGCAGCGATTCAAGGTTCGTCCTCTGCAGATGCAAGTGCCGGGGTGATGACCGCTGAACCGTCGTAGGTGAAGTGAAGAAGCTCCTGCCTCATCTCTTGCAGTTCTCAAAGGAACACCGCATGGAAGGCAAGGCCCTGCAGGAAGCGTTAGGCGCGTTCGACACGGAGCTGCGGGAAGCCATCGAAGAAATATGGAAGAAGCCCGGAGTCGAACAAGAACTGCGAGAGGACTCTTGGGCGACAAGGATGAAAGAAAAGGAACGGGATCGTATGACAGACCCAATCGACCGTGTTCAGAAGCCAGAAATAGACGTCCTCGGGTGGCAGCTCGATTTGCTACGGACAAGGTGCTGACATGGTGAAAAGGAGGTGTAAAGATAGAGCATATAGTTCGACGAGACTAAAGGGATACGTATGTATGGTGAGAGCGACAGGATCCTCAAGAAATATGAGCTTTCAAGTCTAAGGGCCATGCCAGTGTCGAGGTCTCATACCCTTGATCGAAATGAACATCAGCTTAACACACACTAGACCTAGAGTGCGACGGTGTTTGGCAAATTCTCCTAGTATCATACCGCTGCAATGGTCCTTCAAGCTCGCTGCGAGTGCATTCAATGACTCCGGTCCAGCACGCCGCTTTTAGATTCTATTCGGCCCTCGAACAGTCCAATCTTCGCATCCTGGGTTTCTCTAGTGGTCTCTGCCAAGGATCTTTACCAGCAACTTGGATCCGCGCGTGACGGATCATGGATAATCATTTTGATTGTTATGCACCTCACGATTAGAGGTCCGGAATGAACACTGAGGGTGGACCGTTGCTTGTCGTAAACGTTGGTAATGGGGTGGCGGGCGGGGTACAAGTAAATTACCGAGTCGGAGTTGATCCCGTTTTCTCCTACCACTGTTACAGTGCCGGGCCTGTGACGGTAACATCATCATTATTGAATCCGTCCAACTCACATGCGAGCTCAGTTCGTGATCTTACCCAACGAGGTGCCAGGGTGACTCCATGGCACTCTCGGAGCGGTATGTCGCTCTTCATTTGCTTCGTGAATCCTCACAGGCCGCTGATCTACGCGGGTCCGCTACAACTCCGTGCTTCAGAACCCCCGAGCTCACGAAGCAGGTTAGCATCCGCCTAGGACGCAGTGATGGGGAAGCTCGGTACGAGGGAATAAAAACACCCGGTAGAAGGATCGGTGTCATTATGCATGGACCCACCGCCATGTGCGACATCCGTCGACGACAGAAAACTCGAAGACGAACTTGTTTCGGCCCTGGTTGTTTCGGATCCAACGGGATCGCTCCCCCCTTGGTAGGCACTGACCGGTTTCAGGACCGCCCGGACTAGACAACCTCGCCCGTACCTCGCCGCGATCTGAAATGAGATGGTCAGGGACGTTCGACGCTTGTTCCACGAGAAACAGGGAATTGCGTTGGAGGAGGAGACGATCACCGCCGTAGTCAAAAGTACTAACTCCACGTTCAAGGTTTATGGCGTTCAGTCTAGCCTTGCCATGCCTGCGTGGGCACCCAGTTTTCCAGGCTCTGCTTGTGGATGTGACTTTAAGAAATTGAACCAGTATTAAACTCCAAGATGACCATACCAATCTACGAGCTGGCCGCTCAATCGACTCTTGTGAATCATGGGTTGCTCGAGCGCAGTGCGCAACCGAATCCTCGACTCAAGTGCGCCAGAATAGACGTCAGGTAGGAACAGAATAATAACGAGGTGACTTTGACGTCGACGATACAGGCACTTGGATCGGAAACAGGATTCAAGCTGTCAAAACCGTCAACCGGCCATGGACTTAGAGCCTTTCAGGATCCAGTCACATCCCGGAAACTACTGTTAGAGTGAGCTTTCTTTTTTGATTCTCCTGGAGCCCACGCCTGTTTCTGCGTAACGATCAACCTGTTTGAAATAGACCTATTTCTGAATGTGTGGTATAGAGGCCATGCCAGTCAGCGCTGTGACTGTAGTATGGCTGAACGTTACCCTCGATATTCAAATATTCACTTCCCTACGATAGATCGGCCAACGGTGATGCGGTACGCGAGTATAGTCATGGCGACCCAGAGCAATGTTCCAGCCATGGCTTCCTTCCGGACTGGCCGGTCTGTTGCACCGTGACCGGACATGTCACATTTGCGTTTCTAGCGACCCACTGTCGCGAGCGACTCGCGGTCCCTGCTCGTTCAGATTAGCGTTTCCGATTTGGCACCGTTCTGTGTTGGCCGTCTAGCGTTTCCAGCAACTGAGCATCGCTCCATAGTATTTTCGTTGTACGTTCTCCTGCGCCTGCTACGTACGTTCCTGTGAACCCCCTTTTCGTCATGATCCACGTAGCCTCCTCTTGGTGCCTTGGCTTGGCTAATCGATCGAATCACACGCTATCCTGTCCACACTTTCAGTCTGCAACATCTCCTTCTCAGCGCCCGATCCCAGCTAGTGAACATGGCCTCTCGGACTCGGCCACAGCATCGTCTTTCTAACAAGCACCGTCCAACCTTTCCCATGCCAATCTGTCCGTCCGGCCACACTCGCCTTTCCCACCGAGTCTGATCCGAGAGCTTTCGAAACGGCGCGTCGGCGTTTCCAGCGGGCAAAGAGCGCAGTCGCGGTCCAGACCCACAGAGCGGTGCGCGTTTCCAAGCCCCTCCGTCCGTCCGTTCCCCTTTCGAGACCCGACCGATCATCGCAGCGCGTTTGGTCCCACGACGGCGCAGCGCCTGGGAACGGGCCGCGCGTCTTGGTCATGATGAGCGTTGCTCGGACGCGACGGGTCCTGCCCTCGGCGTCGACCCGCGTCGAATCGTGATTCGCGGCGTCGTGGCGTCGTGGCGTACTACGCGATGGACGGTGGGCGAGGCGCGTCCCGCTCGAGGCGATCCTCGGTCCAGCCCTGGACGGGTTGGCGCCGTCCGTGCGCGTCTGGGCTAGGTTGCTCGATACCCCGGTCAGACGAATCATGTCCGAGTACTCGGGGAACGTGCCCTCGGTGCGTGATCGCGCGGGGCGGTGCAAGTGGCCGAGTTGCCTTTCACGCTTGCATTCTATCGGATCGGATCCGACCAGCTCGGATCGCGTGCGAGCGCCGAGGGCGTGCTTGCTCCTGACCGAACAAAAAGGCCGTGCTCTTTCCGGGTTTTCCAACAGAACGTCTAAAACCAGGATGCGCCACACCTGGTCCGCTCGGGCCAGATCCGATCATCCGTGTCGTTATCGAGATAGTTCCATTCAGATGCATTCAGTAGATCGAGGTATCATAAAAGAAAACAAAAAGGCACTGCCAATCCGAGTAGCATACGTATGTGTGTTAATGTTTTAGATGGAAAAAGGGTTAGTTAGCGCTATGAATACAGACCCGATAACAAACGATAGATACAGCGAGTGAATGAACGTGTGAGTGTGAGCAATTAGAGCAATGCATGGCTGTCGAGGGAACACAAGAGATGGGATGATGCGTGAATCATGATACGGCGGCAAGCCCTCGTAGATGAACCAGGGCAGGCACCTGCGCGGCGTCAGTACCACAGTGCCGGGGTATCATCCGTATCATCACGCTGTGCAACTCGGAGAATTCCTGTCACCGTTGGGAGAAGTCGTCGAGCGCTTCGAGGTCAGCGATATCTAGAAATAGCTCAGGCACGTGGAAAAAAAAACGACCACGAGACATGTTCTCACCTATAGGTGACCGGAAGACCCGAACCTGTCAACGGGACGGTGATCAGCATGGAAATCATGAAGGGGGAGTGACATCTCACATAAGGGTGCAACGCCGTGCCATGCCCTTCAGAACGTGACCGCACCAGACTCCTTGAATGCCGATCAAAGATATAGGACTCCGCGCCTCGTGTTTCAGTATCGTTGGGTTGCCAGGTCTGCATCTGGAAATTGCTTTCGAGCGAGACCGGACGTGCGGGGTTTGACGGATCCTCCAGCTCATACTCGGGTGACGCATCGTGTCCCGAGTGCGATGATTGGTGCTCCGAAGGTACCCGACAGATGGGTATCACTGCGTCCTTTGGGGAAGCGGGGCGCTGGCGGGGCGTGTATGGTGGTCGATTTAGTTCAACAGAGGCCGTAACAGGTGATTTTGCGGGACCAACAAGGGTGTACCCGAGCTCCTGGGTCAGTGAACGGGGAAAGAATACCTGCACGGTATCGTATCATGGGGTGGATGGGGAGGGCCGAGGCGACGTACGAGTAATGTTATTGCGGATGAGACGAAGGCACCAATACCTCCAATCATCAGCAAAAAGTCTAACTGACGTTATTATCCTTACGTTCTATGTAGAAACGGTGGCACTTACCCGGCCAAAACCTACACAGCGAGTCGAGAATGAGCGTCAGTATAACCACGTAACCGTCGACACTTACGTGCTCTTATTGATCGGATGACTTCCTTGTACACCATCTAGAGATAATACAAACAGCGGGACCGAAAACAAGAAACGGTAGATGACGCGTCCAACCTACATCCATAACGTGAGCTGATACAGTCTCACCGATGCGATACACCCACGTTGAGCTGGTAAAAGAAGACGAGTCGAAGGACGACTGCCGGAGCCGCGCCGTCATCCGTGATGTGCCGAATAAAGGCGGGAAATCGTGAGAGGACATAGAGGAATGCTAGAGAGGTCGCGGTAGAGGCAGAAGAGCCGATTAGAAGTGTCCACGCGAGGCACTAGACTGGATCAGTTTATGTCGTCAGGGAAACGTTTGCGGTGATTACCGAGTCGAGTTGCCTCCGCGAGATGAAAGTCGTGAGTGGCATCCCGATCAAGGCGAACAACGTGCCTGGCGCCGCGTAATTAGCGAACTAATTTTTTGTTCGCGGGCAACAACAGACATACCCCAAAGCCAGAATCTGAATTCGCCGCTTTCGAACCACAGCCTTGTGGTGGGACCTTGATTTTGGAGGAAGAGCCAAAAGGTGAACTCTACGGGAAGGATCAGCGGCGTGTGAGGGCATTACGGAGCAGGCGCACCTTCGAGATGGGTGACCCTGGACGTGTGTTGACGTTTAGTTGAAACGTGGAAAGAAACGAGGGGGGACTGACAGTTCGCATCCCCAGCCGACGCTGAAGACGAGTAAGAGCGGAAGTACCCATCTTTTGTTCTGGGCAGAATAGAGCTCGAGCGGGACGGGCGTTACTGGAAGAGGCAATCAGCTGACGGTCGGAGGAAAGACAGGAGGACCGACTTTGGCCGTCTGGCAGCACGATGAAGCCTACGCGAATGGTGAGCGGGTGGAGAGGCGTGTGCGCCGTAAACGCACCTTCTTGGAACTTGAGGAAAGTGAACGCAACGGCGAAACAGACGAGACAGCTCAGGGTCGCTATGTAGGTATACTGGCGACGGGGGTGTCAACGAACGAGGCCGACGGGGCTCGGGAGGGTGGACGCACGCTCATGAAGCGCTTGAACGCGCCGGGCTGCCTGCCGGACTGGGACCATCTCAGGCACTGGAACCTGTCATAGCTCCAGAGGTGGAAGAGGTGGAAGGTGTAGAACTGGCGGGGGGGTGAGCGCGGACACGGGGGAGGGGGAGGAGGGGCAGACCAGGGTTGCGAGGATGGACCAGAGGAGGTAGGCCGTCGGGGAACCGCCGGGCATGGGGGAAGAGAGGAGAGAGACCGGGATGACCGCGAAAATGGACTGGGAGTAAATATTGTGAGATTAGACTTGTTTGTGTTCCCCGCAAAGATGCGACTCGGCAAAGTCGATCTCTCCACCGCGCGATCTCCTCCTCTCGTCCATCCGATCCCAGCTGAAACTCTCTATTCTCAATGCCACTAATCATACATGCGTTTCAACCCCCTTTAAGCAATCCTGACCACACGTCCGTCGGCGTCCCACTCGTACCTGACTCGCGCACCGATCGCCGCCAAAAAACATCGACCACGGCGCACGGCGCACACCTCCGCGCACGCTCTTGGGATGGCAGAACATCCGCGGCACGCAACCAACACCTGTGCAGGCGTCGCGCCGAGGTTCTTGGCAATCGGGGTGCTCAGCGAGCCTGGGAACGCCGACCACTCTGTAAATAAAACGCGCAGAGAGGCTGTACGCCGTTCTTCTCTGCGCAATACACAACGGGATCGTCGGCTTGGCTGACCGCATAAGAACAGGGCGGCACGGAGATACCAGTTGCCTCGACCTAGACAAGAGGTGAGCGCACATAGTGTACCTTTCCCGTTTCTTGCAACTTGATCACTGGCATGACTCTGGACGTCTTTGTGTCGGGCTCGATCTCATTCATGGATTCGTTCTCTGGAAAGAGACCTTTCCCGGGTACACGATGAACCAATGAATGACTTTATGCAGACTCGTTACATAGTCGTACATGCGCACCATACGCGCGACAGAGGTCAAGGTAATCGAGGCATTGTCCCGTTCGCTGGTGTGAGCTTGGGGGTGACAAAGGGCTGGTCGTTCAGAGGGAACGACTTTCTTGAGCGAACTCCAGACCTTGGTAGACTTAGCCAGTAGCAGCATAAGTAACTGTTCCGGGCGGCGATCTCGGCCTAGATAACAGAATGAGGCGAGATCGGCGATAAGGATATGATTGGACGAGCCGCCTTCCCGACCTCGTTCAGTTTCGACAGCCACATCCACAGGCCAACCTGGGGCATACCCCGCCGGCGTTGAGAGCGAACATTCTACGGGGACTCCGAGTTGAAGACACTCCCCTCCTTACACTCCCGGCCCGATCACCCGGCCCGGCCGCGCCGCGTACTCGACCATCCAGTCTGCGCCGGTCGGCAGCGCGAAATCTCTACAGCCAACTTTTTCAGTATCCCAGTCACTGGGGACAGTGCGGCAGATGGTAGTCGGACCTTTCTGCGCTGTATGGTGAACGGCAAAGTCAGACTAAAGATGTCCGTATACCATGCACCGGCCGTTCCCTCGGTCCTTGGAGAGGGAACAAATCCAGGGTTTCATAGACCCGGAAAATCAAACGATGCCGACAGCATTATAAAATAGTCTCCAGCTGCTAGATAGGTCGACGTAGTAATGAACAAAGGTTGGAAGTTTCATTCACAAACCTAAATGTTTCCCTTGACCTGTACTAGTAGCTAGTCGGTTACGAGCGGAGATTGAATTAGGCACCTTGTCCCGCTCGCCCCACACAGCGTCACTCGACTCCATTCGCGCGTCAAGCGCGTTCAAGGCCCATGAATGTAAGCAAATATTCGGAAGACATCCGCAATGATCTCACAGTACACTCTGGGTAGAACCTCCTCCGGACACTGACTGAGAGTCAGGTCCGGGCGACTCCTGACCTCAAACTACTGTTAACCACAGTCAAAGATGCCAGGGCATGTGACACTCCCATCATACCACACAACTCGCCTGACGTATATTCCAGCGCCAGGGGTTCGACAACAAAGTCTCCGAGCCGTTCTACGAATCGCTCGAGGGTGTGTTGCATGACCTTCGAACAGTCACCATGGTACGTCTGGCCCCGCGTTCCCGGCGGCGTTCGCTTCACCGACACCTTCCATCAGGATAACCATGATGCGGAAGCGTTTCTGAAACCGGTAGCTAAAACAGACTATCCAGATTACTATGACAGTACGTGGGCCGTATATCTTCTCATAGCAATCATCTCATACCAGTTCCTGTTTTTTCTTCGCCTGCAGTAATATTCAATCCCATGGATATGCAAACGATGCTGAAGAAGGTAAAGGCCAAGCAGTACAAGTCCAAGCGTGAATTCAAGGACGACCTTGACCTCATCTGGTCCAACTGCTTCACATATAACGCGACGGAGGCGAGTTCCTCAATGGTCATTCTTCTCTTTTATCAAGCCTCACCTTTCGCCGTACTTTGCTCTTCACTGCCACTGCCTATCCGGTCGACAGGATCACCCCATACGGCAATGCGCGGTACGCTTAAAGAAGAAGGCCGACGGACTCCTCGCCAATATAACAGACCGCAAAGACCGCGTAGACCCGAATATACCCCCCGATTTCTCTTCGTCACCTCCTCGGCCAGTTGCAAGACCAAAGATCAACGGATATTCGTCTCATGACCGCCTTAGACCACCCTCCACGTCGCATTCGCACTCATTTCCGACATCGCGTTCCTCTTTGACGAATGGTATTCGACCTGCACCCGGTGTCGCTGTCAAGAAGATAGGCATGGATGTACCGTTCGGAGACATGCCTGCGCTCGTACGCACTCCGGAAGGAATGGCTGCTTTCCGGTCACTCGATATGGAGTTGGATGGGTTTGGTGAACCTGGCCCATCTACGCTTGCATACGCAAACGGCCACTCAAATCAGGGTCTCGTCGAGAGGTTACGGAGCTATGCCGTGGCCCCAGAATGGGAAAGTGGGAGCGAGGATGAGCAGATGTCTTGCGGCGAGCTAGAGAGTGAGGCAGGACTGAAACGCAGGCCAATGTGAGTGTTCTTGCTTGATTCCAGAATGGACCCAGACTCTACCCTCAACCACTCAGTAATGGCATTCGCAATCGTCCTCGGAAGCGTGTACGACTGACCCCTCCAGATTCGGACGAGGAAAGCGCCGTCAAAGAGAGGAGCAGAAACATCACCGAGCTTTGGTGGTCCGCCGCCCAGTCTGACGCGCTACTCCCCAATGGTCTTCCTTCCGTCTTCCGATTTCCACCCGAGTCATCTCTGAGTCACCCACCGCCCCAAGTAAAGCCCGAGTCAAGTCCGTCGAAACCACCAAAACGAAAGCGCCTAAAGAAAAAGCACCATGCTCCGACTGCGTCGCCAAATACGCTCCTCGGCGTTATGAACACCAACATCAAAACGCTGAAACGCGTCCGGAAGACGCACGCCAAGTTTGCGGCACTCAACCTTAACGCCGAAGACGGTGGTGGCGCGGACCTAGACGAGCCACCAGAAACGGCCGAGGACGATCCTGTAGACGAGTTGGTCGATGAGAGGCCATGGAAGGTGCTTGTGGGTTGGAAGGGATGCGATCCAGAGAATGGCTTTGAGCTTGGAAGCCAACGGGCAGTGCATTGCTTGCGGTGGACGAACGGGAAAGTGTTGGAGCATGCTGGGTTCCAAGGTGAGTCCTCGCAATGGGGACCTGAGGGCAGGACATGGGGCTGAGTCTGCGTGTTCGCAAGGTGCTTCTGCGTCGGCGTTGGATGTCCTGACAGGCGTTACCTCCGAGTTTTTCCTGAACGTTGGTCGGACACTTCGATTCCTCTGTGACAAGTATGGGAAGACGATGACACCTGAGGTGAGGATGTCCTAGTCTGCTCAAAGCAAGCGCCAACAAGGCGCTGTTCTCAGCCTTGTGTTATATATTTGGCATTGCGATGAGCAGAGGAAGAAATGCTGACGCTGATGTAACCAGGAAATCATTCTACATACCCTTTTCGAATCTGGGATCACGAAGGTTCAAGACCTCGAACAGTACGTCCAGGACGACATAATACGACACGGCTCACGTCTCGCTGACCTCGAGAAGAAACTCATTAATGCTTATCGAGATGCGACCTCGGTGGACGTCCTCGATGACGATGCACTCTTTGGTGTCGGTTCGGAGGATGAGGAATCCGAGGCGCCATTCGCGATGGGCTTGGGAGGCTTCTCCGATGCATTCGATGAAGATTTCCTCGGACTTCGGGAACTGGGTATCGCAGCGGAATTAGGCCTTTCGAACCTGAGCGTGCCAAAGAAACTGCTGAAAGGGAAACGCGGGAGTGGAACGGGCACCGCAAAGTACGTTGGTCTCGACTTGGTGGGCGTTGGTGTGCTGACCTGGAATCCACCGTAGGGCAAAACCGACGGAACCACCACCACCTTATCCGCCGCCGCCGCCGTTTGTGCCCATCACGTCCAAGAACGTGGAAAACCAGATTGGGCTGCTCAAACCGTACTATCAGGAGCGACTTGCCACGATGGCACCTCCTGTGGCCGTCCCTCCACCTTTCGTCGGAATACCGTTTATTCCCCCACCATATGGTATGCCAATACCCACCCTGGAACTCACGAACGGTCCTGGTCCCGTACCTGGGCAAATTTTAACCCTCGCCGACGACCCGCCACTTCCTACTCAAGTCAAGCTAGGGCCTATCGGACAGGTCTTGAAGAGCGGACCGTCGGGCGGCGCTGTAAAGAAGAAGGCGAAAGCGACAGGACCGCCACCCAAGGACTCGAGCGTTGGCGCGATAATGCCGCTACCCCCCGGTTTGCTCACTCTGAAACCTGAAGACGTGTCGATGGAACCATTAGCGACGCCATTTGATGCGGAGATGATGAGCGTTGCAGAGGGGAATGGGAACGGGGAAGGACTACGGAGGGGTGGGACCGTCAAGGGAGGGTTACCTGGCGGAAGCGGGAACAGTGGGGCAAAGAAGAAGACGGTGGATTTGCCGCCCGTGATTGCGGCGAGTGCGTGAGCGTCGCGAGGGCACACATCTGGACCGTGCGGGTGCAGGGGTGGGTGAAGTGGAATTATAGGGGTCCAGTGAGGCCTGGGCCTTTCGACGACGCGGGGGCATTGCGGAATGATCGCTGGACTTTTTCGTGCACAGTGCTGAACGTTGACACGCTATGCCGCCCTCGGGCCCATCACAAGCTATGACGACGCTCTCCTCGTTGTGTTTTGCTTCATGCTTTCTCGTACCCCCTCGCTCTCCACATACTCACACGTCTAGACTCATCATTTCGAGGTGCCGTGGAGGATACCTGTAACATTATTAGGATAGTTATTCAAATCTATTCCGGCGTTTGAATTGGACGATCGTCCTACCGCTAACCTTCGAGTCCCTCTTTCTAAGAGTACAATGTCTCGAGCAAGTGCAAGTCCCCATCATCCCACTTGCTTTGGGCAAAGATGATCCCCTACACTTCCACTGTACGGTGTCTAGCCGAGTGTAAGCCTGACGCCACACGACGTCACTGGTACCTATCAATCGATCGGCATCATATCAGGGTTGTATGTACGTGGATCCCCCCATTCTATATTCCCTGCCTCTTTCTCGCAATCATGTCCTAGGTGTTTGCCTTCCTCGTACTACGACTAGAAGTCGACATTCAGCCCACGAGCTATCGATCAATTTGTCTAATCAATCTTGGCGTTTATCGCCCCTATCAGCTTCTCCCCATCGTTTGGCTATTTCGGTATTTAATCCTGCCTCGAACGGCCCAGTGAATGAGGACTGCATAGGTACATGCATCATAACTGTGGGGTGGTCTGTATTATCTCCCTTGCGCAACCGCCCATCCGCTGCCCTCACCAGATGTCCTCGAGAACGGCCGCTTGCCCGAGACCACCACCGTTAGATCTTATTCGTCCTTCTGTGGCATGAAAAGGTCGCTGACACCGCCGCCTCGCGACCGTTTGCGTGTCATGCTCTGACTATGGTTCGTCCGCGACATGTAGAACGGTCAGAATCGCCTCGAGTCGACTATTTCCACCAAGTCTCGCGATTTCCGCCTGAACCTTGATTGGGAATCCACCGTAAATGTTACTAGCCGCTGATCTCACGTCAAGATGCACATACCTCTTGCTCGAGTGCTCTCATGATCTTCATAGTGTAGCTGAACGAGCCCGTCTGGTGACGCAGATGAGATATGGTGTGGTGCTTCAATGTTGGGGTTGATGGTCGTTTTTGAAGCACGTCTAATCACAAATCAGGGCTGCGTTCGCTTAGACGTAAGATCAGGGACGCACTCAGTATGACACGGTTACTCTCGTCTGCTCGGACGCCATGAACGATGGGGAACGAGAATTTGCCTTCGGTAAGGTCCTCGGCGAACCCCTTGTTGTTTGAATACTATTATGCATCAAAAGATCAAAGTCGGTATAGCGATATAACAAAAGCCAGCGTACCTCGGTGCTCTGTAGATTCATATAATCATCTCTGATCTGAAAATATACGCCGAATAGATTGACTAGAGGAACGTAGTCCCTAAAATCAGGGTCAATCGACATAGATCCGCGCGGGATGATCGTTCTTACACATTCATGTTCTTCGTCGCACACGCCATCATCAACTTGACGGCGATTCTGAACAAACCACCGGTTTCTACCAAGGAAGTCAGTTATGCCAACGCTCTCACCTAGCGACAGTACGCTCAACTGTTGTTCACCATGGCAATGTACTCCTCCTCCGTCGGACATTGTAGCGTGTCCCGCCAGAATATCTCGAGGCCCTGCCCACGATGAAGGGACAACAGTTCCTCCGTGACCACCAGATCCAAGTCCTTGTTCGGCACGACCCGCTCTGCGTCCCCAGAATGATGGCCCCTCAACACCGCCAGTTCCTTGTACGCCAGGAAATACACGTAGTTGGCCGTGTTGATGGTCTGAGGGACGCCATAGATGCGATGGGCGACGGGTTGACCTCTGCGAAGTTGTGAGCCGTCTTCAATGTCGTCCACCATGAGGCTGGCGCTGTGGAGCATGCGCACGACGCGCGAAATGACGCCGAGCTGCTCGTGCGGTACGTCGAGCCATTCGTTGAACGCCTCGATCAGCAGAGATCGGATTTCTTTCCCCGGTTTAGAGATGATGTAGACGAACGGTTCGAGGATGACTTGTTCGCACGAAGCAGGCCATTCTGGAGGATTTAGAAGGGGTCGAAGGATGTTAGAGAGATCGGTGTCCGACATGGAGTAGAAGGACCTGCGTCACCAGAATTAGGGTGTTTCTCGTTACGCAGCGATCCCGCCGATAACTGGAACTTACTTGGGTGCGTGTCCGAGGACGATCACTGTCTAAGCACATCACTTAAACACATGCACCATGCTATTCCGTTGTGGGAAAGACTGGTTAACCCAGAAAAGGCATCAGTTTCGCATGATTACTCCAGTCCTTCAACATGAGGTCGAATGGGATCTGGCTACAACGATGGGTAGCAGTATAAACCCTTTATGATCTAGTTATAAACATCCAAAAAAAGGCTTGAGATGATCCCGAGGTGACACAAAGCTCTATTTCTTGCTACATCATGATCTACTAGTTCTCACGGCGCTCGCCTCTCGCACCCCTGTTCGAGCGCAACCACTGGCACGCTCACTGCACTTGTTCGGGTGCCACTACTCACCCACTGCACGGACTCTCGGCTTCTCGCACTGACCGAACCCTTTCGAGTGTGACCGCTCGTCCGCAACACCCACCTCACCCGTTCGGGCTCGACCCGCTTGCCCAACATGCACACCGCACCTATTCAAGTACGGTCATTCGTATGCCACGCCTACCGAACGCGACACGGCATTCAATCATTCAGGCTTCAAGCTCCAAGGCGGGGCGTTTGTGGCGGGTTGGTCATCCGATCGGAGACGGGTGGCATTCAAGCAGTGTTTAAAGAGTCATCAGCAGTTGCCCTAACCCTCCGCATGCCATGAGCGGTGGATACCCCATGGCTTTGCCCTAAGCCCCAGAGATGGCGCACCGGCGGTGTTCGCACATAGATGTTCGGTATGAAATCAACTCACGCTAGGGTTGCGCGTTGTCAGGATAACCATGTTATTGCGTTGACATATTTGTCGGTGAGTTCTAATCAACATGACTCATCTACCTGGCTTTGAAAGGCCGAACAGCCAATTACATGCGTTTTCGTGCCATCTATCACTATCTTGGCTATGGCTCCGCCATGCATCATGATGGCTCTCAAGTTGTGGCTCTCCGCGGGCATGCCAGTGGCACTTCAAGCACTGCTTCAAACACTGCGCAGAAATGCTAGATTCGAAGTACCGATGGTATACAGGCAGTTATTCCTTAAGGCTTGGTTTATGCTTTGATAAAATGCCTACTGCTCGTGCCCAAGGCTTGGCCAAAGGAGCAATTTTTGCCGCATACTCTGATTACGCACGAGAACATAGACTTTTCATTCAGATAGAAAAGTCACCAAGGTGCAAGTTCTCGTTCCATTTCTATCTTGACGACAGCACAGCTCACTAGGGCTAACCCTCTCGCCCTTCAAGTGTGCACCCTTCGCCTTCCTGTGGAGCACAGTAGGAACAACGGTGAAGGTGGCGTGATTCCCTTTCATATGTTCGAACCAATAACCCCTGGCCAGTATCCAGGTGAGTGTGTTAGACAGGCTAGAAATTTTTAGGACCTCTCACTAAGGCGAGTAGTATTCTATGCTTACAGCTTTGTATAACGGAACAAGCAGGG
>JBBPTU010000292.1:0-29194 GCA_038094295.1 Tylopilus aff. beelii | reverse complement strand
TGTTCATCTAGTTATTAATCCGGATTAGGATCGATCAAAGCAAGTCAGCTAGAGTATAGAAACTTACCCAGCTGTACGAGGACGAGCAAGTTGCGTTCGTAGTTTGAGCGACAATTCCCCTGGGTCCCGCGAAAAGGAGCACGATGCTAAGGACCACGAATGGTAACGAATGAAAGTTCCCGTATGGTGGCATGGTGGAGGAAACGAGGAAAGAGCCAGGGTTTGTCTGTGTGACCATCTCACCTAATATATTTACAGCAGGGTCCTTCGAGAGTTAAATATTTCATCAAAAATGCAACGCCCGGTCATCGGCCAGCGTCTGTCACGCCGCGGCACCAGCGATTCGCCATTGGGGCTCAGGTTGCATGCTAGGATACACTTCTGGAGCGTTCAAATACTCGAGCTATGAAAGAAGGCCTTTTGGTAGTCGTCGCCGATTCCAGAACCATTTTTGATTGCAAAAATATGTGGGAGGTTTGCATTACGAACTGGAAAGGCACGACACTCACCTCACCCTTGATAATATATCGGAGAAAGGAAGCACCTGTGGGAAACTAACGAAACGGATTGCGCGGCTGTTCCTGATCCCGCTTCAGCTGACCTGGCCTAACCATTCACAGCAGCCTCCTAGCAAGATCGTCGGAGTTGCACTGGAGGTTGGACCCTTCTGAAAAGCGTGAGCAAAATGGAAGTCTCCAGAGCAGCATCACATTGCTTTTGCCATACGGCCTCGATGCTGGTAATGCGGAAAGGCTTACGTCCAGCCTCCCGCCCAATCCACACAGACTCATACGGCAGACAACATTCGAGAGGGAAAGGCGACGGGAAATTTGCAAATTAAACAACATCAATCGTGACTGGATCCTGGCAGGTTTAGCTCGTCCTTGCCTTGCTTCATTGCTCGATGAGTCCGAGTCGCTCGGTCACTACAGGCTGTGGTTCGGAGTGTTTCACCGAAGCTCCGTCCGTCGTGTGTCAGCCTCGCCTTGTGGTTTCTCTCCTTGGCATCGGCGAGAGCCTCCGAGTCACATTGTCAAACTGCCAAATTCTTTTCCGGCGCGCCGACTCATCAATGCGCATCATAGCCGGGAATCTCTCCGGTTCATTTCGCCATACCTCGGCGGGCCGCCGCATCGGTATAGCTACAATAAGCGAAAGGCATTCATACATGCTGCAGAAGAGAGGTTCGTTCGTCTTTTTGGAGTCGCTCATATCTTGACCTTTAGTGTCAACGAACATTCTCATGGGAAACCTACCCGACAGGCGCCCAGCGGCTCGGTCGCTCAGATCCCCTAATTGAACTTCGCTTAGCAGCTACATGAGTGGTGTTACCGCATGCACGTCAGCGGTTGCATCAGAAACAGGTTCTGGAATAAGCTGACAGTGAGGCCTCGGGCCACCGCCATAATGACTCACATCAGAGAATCAGCGCGGTGCCAGTGGCAGTTTATGCAATTGACGCAATGTGGTGACACAGCGGATGTTCTCTTGATAGCGAATCTGTACAAACGCACCACCTCTGTTGATCGCCCTGAATATCTGCTATGCGCTTTATGTCATGTTGCATTGAGCAGCCATTCGGCCAACGGATTCCCAATGCATCACTGTATGCCGAGATTGGGTCCACTACGATTAGCACAACCAGCAACTTCGCAGGTTCATCGATAGAACGCTAATATTATGACGGCCTAAAACATATCTAGACCAAGAGTAACTAGCCGCTTTACCGTACAACATCCCAAGACACTGGCAGCTTAGACCTTTAGCCCGAGAGCAGGGCCAGCCGTAAAGACAGGCTGGGGTTTCGTACGCTCTCTTCTGAGATAGAGAACTCCTCCGACTATCAACCCAATCGCGACAACACCACCGACGACGATCCCAACAATCATCCCAACGTTTGGTTTGCTACCAGAGGATCCCGAGCTTGAGTTCCCAGAGGATGCTACACCTGAACCTGACGGCGAGGCGACAGAAGCCGACACTGATGGAGATGCTTGACCGCTATCTGAACGACCCAATAAACGCTACGAATCGGTCACAAAAGCAGTCACTCACTGATGAGTGCAGCAAGGGTCACATTGAACATGTTACTTTGCTAGAAAAGAATCGTAAGCACGCTTTCAGCGGGAAGCCGGTGAAAGTATGCGTACTGTGACGTCCTCCAACGCCCATTTTGGCACGGTCGTGTTGCTTGGAACACCCGGTGCGAAACTGTTGGAATTCTGGTTAGATGAATGCAAACTACGCCAGGTGGGACGACTGACACTTGTGACCATTTGGTCGTGCATGTGGTGCTCCATGCACCCCAACTAGCAGTGAAGGATTAAAAAGTGACAAGTGTTTCATAGGAACTCACATTACGTGGTATAAGTACTGCCCTGGCATGCAGCACAAGCACTGATGGTGTTATACGTGATAGTGCTACACCAACAAGGGTTTTGATAACTCGCAGAGGGACCACGGTATTGGGCGCCGGCATCGAGAGGACTCAGTGTGTATACTAGTTTAGAACGTCAGATCTGAGGAAGATGCCATGACCAAAGTGGTTACATACTGCCATTGTTACATAGAGATATCAGATACACCGAGACAAGACAAGGATCTTGGCCCATAGAGTTATTCATCTAGAACCAGAAATAGTGTGAGTTTATCGAAGCATCCAAGTTCGGGTGAAACGACTTGCCCAGCCAAAGGAGGATTGACAAATCACGGACGAAGTTTGGGCGAAAATGCCTACAGGACTTGTAAGCAGAATCGCGAGAGCGAGACTTGTAGAGGACCAGTGGAGCTTTCCAAGTGGTAACATGGCGGAGGAAGAGAGGAGACGAGGATGCAGGCTCGGCGCTCGTCCATGACTGTCTCGCCTAATATACCTACCAGTTAGCGCTGTTGAGTTAAAACTGACTCGGAATTGTGCCATTAGGGTTCCTAATCACCGCTGAGCATCAATCACGTCCGATAGGAACAGCCAGAATAAGCCACACGGCGGCACTCATCCGGCAGAGCACATGAAACGTGTACAACGCCAGGACTCTCTACAGGGAAAGTAGCGCCTTCAATTTCAATTTCAATAGAAGAGAGTCCCTTTCCTGATCAGCAAAAAAAAACGAATTAAAAAGGGATTCGGTCTGACCTCCGATACGACATCCTTGCACTGCCCTGAACCCTTACAACACGTGAGTAGGACGGAGGAGCGCTCTACTGGATCAACATCGGCTTGTTGCCTCATTGATGTTGCTGCGCGCGAGGGTACAGGTCGTCCTGCCAGCGTCTGTGTTGCGTGAAAGAGAGGACAAAAGGGGGGCAAAATGAAACCAAACGCGACGAATTATAGGTATCACACCAAGGTCAGGGCCGAGAAGCACGGGAAACTCGGTCTTGCTCTTCTGAACGATATTGCCGGGTGTTTCGTCAAAGGTCCATCCACGATACGCATCGTGTTGCGACCTTGGTCGGTCCTTTCTGAGTCGTTCGGATCCGCATTCCCCGGTAGGCCTATTAATTAATTTGGCCACCGGACACGTTTGAAAGAGCGAGCGTGCAGTGTTTGTTGGCTTGCGAGACTGCAGTCGAACGCGCAAAAGGGGGTTGTAATGCTATCATGTCCCTGCGACGAAGTAAGGAAGCCGACGCAGTCGCGGTCCCGTTGTTTGTAGGGTACCGCACGGGTAACACCGCGGGTAGGAAAGTGAGAACCGTACCCGTACCCTTAGACACCGTACCCGATGAGGGTACGGGTACACACCGACCCGTTATTGTGACGGTGTGCTACAAACACCGCGGGTAGGACTTGACACCGTGGGTATGTCTAGGGTGTAGTTGTATTACTTGGTATGTACTATGTGCTAATGGTTACATCGTCCCTACTACCATCGTCTGTGTCCTCTCGCTTGCGTTTCCGGCTTGTGACAGCGGTGATAAGATCTTCCATGAAAAGTAGATCACATCTTCCCCAAGCACCAAGACAAAGGAATGCACGAATGGAAGATGGCGAGAGTCGGTTACGAGTGAAGTGAAGTAGCTGTCGTCCTTGGGAGAACACACGTTCCACAGCTGTTGATGTTGCTGTAGTAGAGGGTTAGTAGGCCTCCGAGCCAAATAGTTGTGATAGGTAATGCAGACCTGGAACGGAGAGGAAATCTAATGCCATCCGATGTAGCATGGGGTATGTGTGACGGTTATTGTACCACCATGCCAACGGGTCGTTTGTCTTGACAGTTGGTAGCCGGAGATACTCATCCACCTCAGAGGTTACACTGGACGGGATGCCAAGGGCATAATCAGAAAAATCGTCGTCCTTTCAGATAACCATGAGCATAGTAACAATTATATGGCTATTTCACATACCAAGTCCTCATCAGCTGCGCTGGCTCGTCCATCACTGTTCCCGGATACTTCAAGTTCTGACAATTTCTCGTATTTTGCAGCGTATTCCTCACGAACCAATTCCTCTGCTGTGTCGATCCACTCTTGCTCCCATAGGTGCTCACGGAAATAATCAAGTTTGAGGCCAGGATGAAGAACTGATAATTCACATAGCATTACATTACAGACGACAGACAGAACGCAACAATCTCCTACCCATCGCAATTCGGTATACATTGGATAGATCCGTGATCTGCCAGTAGCGGTCCATCTTGTTCTTCGCCAGCTGCATGGCCGAGATGACAGCGGGATGGAGTGATTTCTTCGTCTGCTTGTTGATCTTGCTATCAAGCTTGTCCATGGCAGGTATGACAGCTGCGATCGTGGCAGAATCTTGCGAAAAGAAAAGTGTGGCCTTCTTGTATTGCTGCCCCCCAAAAGATCAGAATAACAGGCACGAGAAGCAATCTGAATTCACCTGCTTACCCCAAGTACAACAATAAGGTCAGAAATAATCTGCCACTCGTCCTCGTCAAGCTCATATTTTTTGGCCCGTTTAAGTGTCTTGTCACCAGTAATACGGTCAATGGGCTCCTGATAGCGTAATGCAAACAATAACATATCATATGTAGAATTCCAACGTGTGGCCACATCACGAGGAATAAGGTTAGGTCGTAAACCACATTCAACACAAATCCGCCGCCACGCAGGCAACAGAACTGTGGTTGACCGAACCACGGCAAATGCAAGTGCCCGGATCTACAAAGACCAGTCAGCAGGCAACTTTGAGAACTAAAGAAATATCCTAGCCTTTGAGATTGTGGCCTTGACAGCGGCTGTATCTCTGATGATCTGGTCACGATCATCATCAGACAATGCGTCCAATTCATTGATATTGTCATCAGGATCTTCATGATCAGAGAGGGGGTCTTGTTCTAGGTCCACGTCGTCGTCTAACAGCAACAGAGGCCCGTCTGCCTCCTCATTTGACACTGGCATGGTCAAAGAAAATGGTTTGAGCAGCGCCTTCACGGCAAGCTGCAATGTATGATTAAAGCATCTGACACGATTCTCGGGCTCAAATGAATTGTCCAGGTTTGCAAGCCTGGTCATCTGAGTGTCATTCGCCGTAGCATTGTCCGCATTAACTGCTAGAATCTGTACACACTAGCATTCATCAATCTGAACAAAACGTTGAAAAGAAGTGGATCATGTACCTTCTGAGTCAATCCAAACCTTTCTAACATTGACTGGAATGCTTCAGCCATTGTTGCGCCAGTGTGCGACTGTAAAGAATGTCAATGAGGCCTCGGATTAAGTTAATACAGAGAAATGACCTCGGCAACTTCAATAATGTCGAGAAGAAATGAACACATTTTTCCCTCGTGCTCTAAATGGACAGTCCAAGCAACGAATGCTCGATGATTTGGAGATGTCCATGCATCAGTGGCGAAATGCAAACGACCCGGGTGATCCTAGAATGTGTAGAGCATTAGAAACCCGGTGTAACCTAGCGTGTGATACATTTACACAAAGAAGTTTCCCGATACGTTCACTGGCCTTCTCAAAAGCTGCATGAATCTTACGGGCCAAAGTATCAGGTGATGGAATATTCAGATGTGGCCTGCCTGCACACAGAAGCTCTTGGAGTTCACGGTCGTCAACAATGTTGAGAGGGCGGTTGCTTTCCGTAACCCACTTCACAAGATGTGCACTGAGATCGTATGAGTAGACTGCATTCGTAGCTAAGTCATACGTACGTTGCTTCTGGGTTGGTGTGCACCTTGTGCGTGTAGTGTACAGGCCGTTGACCTTGACGAGCAAACGCCGCAAAGATGGAACCACTATTTGAACCTGCACCCTTACCCTGGAGCACATTATTGACTGCGTCTTCACCAAAGCAACCGAAGGCATGATGCTTGAGATTAGTTGTTGACGACTTATCCTTTGTGTCCTGATAGCGACGGACTCCCCCCAACGAGGTCTTGCATTTGCGAGCAGCGCACGGGAAAAAATGACACAGACGGCCATTATGATGTTGGACTTTGATGTCCTCGGAAAAGAAGGAGTAAATAGGTGAGCGCCATGTCTTCTTGAGAGTCTCTACATTTGGTGTCAGCCAGAATTATAATCGGAGATCAGGCCACATACCCAACTCAGACGCAGCAGGGTCTCCTTCATCATTCAGGGTAGCATTGAGGTCTGAGCTCGAACCATCGCCTGACTCGGAGACCGAGCGAGTGAGATCAATAGTATCAGCATGCCCAGAGTCAGAACGATGCTCAGAGCCTGAGGGCGAGAGTGACCTGGATGCTGCAGCCTTCAGACGGCGGACTAATGTCTTTGCAGCATTCGAAACAGATGACGAAGCAGACTTCGAGGACGTCTGAGAGAGCAGCGATGCTGACGATGCAAGGGTTGATGGTTTCGGAGGGAGCTTAAGCCTAATGGTGGGCATGGTGAACTCAGATAGTACCGATAACGATTACCTTGCTGACCGCCGTCGTTTTATACCTCTCAATCACGAGCTATTCCATGGAGATAGGTCTTTGCCCGATACATTACCTTCTGCATTGCATTCTTCACTCAATCTTTGAGGCGGAAAGAATGGTTGGTCATGGTCGGAGCAATATGTGGCGACATTGAGAAATAGTTTGTGGCGGCGCCATTGACCTCCGTTCCGACTCGGAGTCGGAGGTGGTGGCAATGGTTGACTTCTCGAACAATTGGATCTCCGAGATCTACTAGTACGGTACAGCAGAGCCTACAGACTCAACCCGTGTAACACCTCCAACCCGCAGCGAACGGGTACGGTGTATGCACGGGTATGGTTCCTCCGACCCGTACCCGTACCCTCTGCCTGTACCCGTTTATTATTAACCGCGGTGTTACCCACACCCGTGCGATTCCCTACCGCGTACTCGTCATACCCAAGCGCCAAGTTCAAATTCTACGAGACATAGAACGTTGTCATTACAGGTTCCCAGATAACACTTTACAAAGAAGGAGATGGCCCCTCACCAGGTAATCCATATGTCCATCCCTGCTCGAACCTATAGTCCGCGCTCAAGTCTACAATGACGCTGCCCTCCCCTTGTCTCTCCTTCGACGATGGCGTCTACGAACGGCTTGCACACTCCATTTGGAAATGCCATCACCCATGCGTCGACTTCACCTTGCTTCTCCATCCGTTCGACATCCTCGGCCGAGAGATTTGTGTGGGTGATTGGCGACTTGGTGTACCCCTCGAGAGGGAATCCTTCGAGGACGCGAGAGGAGACATGCATCAGGGAAAGGTATGGATGTGTGTTCAATAAGGAGGTCAATGCTTGACCAGTGTATCCCCTTGCCCCGATGAGCGCGACGTGCTTCGGTTCCGTGGAAGGTGCAGGCACTTGTGTAGCGTAACCCCTGACACTATCAGGAATCCCAGGTCGACGTGCCAGAGTAGCGTAGCTTCTGGTCCCGCCAACGGGAAGGTATGATCTCCCGACCCGACCGTTCTGTTCGAGGCTTTTCACTACCTTTTCAACCTCGCTCACGTCACTGATCCCATACCAGTACAACGATCGACCAGAACGCGTGAATGGAACGCGTGAATGACCCCTCCGCACGATCAAAGTGCCATGAACGCTCCATCATATCTTCACCCTGAGCAGGCTGCGAAACGGGGGAGGGAGCTGCAGGGGAAGAAGTGGAAGCGGTCCATACAAGTTGTCGGTGATCCTTTTTCAACGCACTCCACACGTTATCAAGAACACCGTTGAGTACACTAGCACGAGATGCAAGAAGTTTCATTAGTACTGGAATCTGACCCTCGGGGTGAGAGACGATGGCAACAGCATCGAGGGGTTCGTCAGCATAAATCGTCCACTCTCCTGCTTTGCACTCTCGAGTGTGGAGAGGAACTCAGCGACACTCTCTTTCCCTGACCGGATCCCCTCGTCGCGTTCTGCGATGACCTGGCAAAGTCGATCTTTCCCAATGCTTCGCAATGTTTTGTGTTTGAACAGCTTGTGTCCTCGTCGGATGAGCGTACCAGCACCAGAATCGGTGAATAGTTCTCGTCGAAGGTTGGCAGTGGATATGACTGCGACAGAGGAAGAGCGAGGAAGGACACCCAACAGTTCTTTGAACTCTCGCAGCTTGAGCTTTGTTCCGTACTTTACCCAGGATTCCTTCATCAGCCCGTCGTACTCCTGCACGTCGACGGTTGTCAGGCTTTCTGCCCAATAGCTATTACAAGAAAACGCACCTCATCTAGGTTGATTACATCCAACTTTTCTCCTGTAACCCCCTTCTCATTGTTGAACACAATCTTCGTCGGCTCCAGCTCTTTGGCAAGTTCTCCTGCAGCAATGTTCGCATTGACATTCAAGATCTGTCCCTCGTTGCTCTCCACGAGACTGCAAAGGATAGGTAATGCACTGGCACGAATTGACGCTTCGATGGGTCGCTTGTCAACGCGAGTGACCTTGTTGACCAGACCGTACTTATTGGTATCGAGAGAGGTCGCGGTGAAAACACCGGATATGATGGGGCGGGCATGGGTGCCGAGCTTCTCGAGTGCACCAACCAGCTTCAAGTATTCCTCGAGGAAAACGCGATGTGCGATTTGGAGTGTCTCTGCATCTGCGGGGGTGGACGAAGATGCATTAGCGAGCTGGATGAGTACCTCGAAAAAAAGACCAACTAGTAACGCAGATACGATCGATGTACTCTGGCTCGATCCCCTCGCCCTCGAGAATATCGTTCATCTGTGGTCCAGCCTCATGGAGAATGACAGGGTAAAGACCCAATTGGCCAACCAGTAAAGGAAACTAAGACTGGGGGGCAAGCTCATTCAGGTCGTCGAGAACAGCATCACGATGTCCGTAAATTTTGCGGGTTGGGACGGGTGGGAGCAGGAGGGAAAAGTGCAGAGGTGGCGTTCAACTTCGCGTTTCGTACCGAGGGAGTAAAACAAATAACCTGGACTGGTGGTGGTCCAACTGAAGTGAGAAATTCTGATTGCTGGCTACGCATGCCCGGGCCATCCCTCCTTAGCAATTTTATACATGGAGAACGAACGAAAGGCTGTTGGCTCCTGTACATCGGCGAATATGCCTCACAGCAAAAGGTCTGCGTAGCAAACACAACTCCTTATAAGGAGAATTTGAGGAAAGAAAGAAAAGTAAACGGTCATTTCGGCATGAATGCAGGAGAAAGCAGGATATAATTGCCCATGCGCGAATGGCAAAGTAGGAAGATCGACAATAGAGTGAGAAAGAGTGAGACCCTGGCAACCATTGAAGGCCCAGGCCTAGGTGTGAGCAAAACGAAGGGGAATTGTCTACGTTTTACAGGCCAGCTGGAGGATGGGGAGGGATGAAAGAGACAATCATGATATAGATAGACCTCACAGGCGTCGACTCTGTCGAGTAAGCTACCCTCTACGAATCACGGGTGGAGTGCCAGTGATCTGGACGCGCACATTGTGAAAGCGAAATCGTCGCTGCTGCCAGTTAGGGTACACAATAGCTTTGTGACATCAATACCTCTTCTCAACATACTGAAGAGGTGTACCGCGCACGAGGCTAACGACGCCGTGAAGCCGTGAAGAGTGTGCACTGCGCAGAGAGGCCGAGAGGGAAAGACGTATGGAAAGCCGGACAATCGCGCTCCGTCATGCAGTTTGTAAGCTGCGAATCTCACTATGTGTGGCCAGCGATGATCGATGATCGTTGGACAACGGACACCCCGAAAATTGTTGAGCACTCAATGAGAATGAAGTACACATAATTAGTGTGTTGCCCGACGCCGAGCCAAGAACTTTGTATCAGGGTAGTACGAGAATACTGTATTTACAGTCAAATATCCCATATTGTAATATGATCAACTGGAGGGCAACCGAGCTGAAAACAGCGCTCTTTGATGAGTTGATTCGATGGCGCCGGCGATAAATCAAAGACACGATGGGTAGAATCAATGTATAGGTCGCGAAATTGACTTATCGCATCGTGGGTCACCGCAACCTTGAAATCAAGAGAACCGTAGTCCGTGTTGATAGACTAGCAGATGGTGGCATTTGTGTGTGGGGTGGGTTTGGAAAATGAAAGGGGGCAGTAATGGTGGCGTCGTCCTGCAAGATTTTGGAGTCAGACCTGCTGCAATTGCTGAGTGGATAACTTCGAGGTAATGTAGTGCCGCTTGTAGCAGCATCAGAACCTGAAGTCTTTGGCACAGGTGAAACGATGGAAGTTAGTCGCACCATCGTCGAGACTGAGAGGATGTAATCCATTGCCAGAGTCGGGAGGCGGGGCCCGGGCCGGTTTCTGTGAGACGGGTGATTGTAACGATCCCATCCATTTTGTGAGGTGGACAAGCTGGGAACAAGTTGGGGCCTACGATTACATTCGTATTGCAAGTTTCAGGGGATTATGGATGGAATGGACCTTGCAAACTGGGTAGAGGCCATTTCTTTAGTCAGCTGCTCGCTGCTTGAGGGTGTCCGTTATCCAGCGATCATCGCCCGCCATACATGGTAATGTTCTCATGTGACAGGTGGTGAGACTGAAGCGCGATTGTCCGGCTTTCCATAAAGACGTAAGGTAATTTCCAAGTAAGGTCATTTCGAGCGATGTGTCATCAAAAAGTGTCACACGCACAATCGGGGGGCATAATAAGCACCGACTATTTCTAAGATTATTTCCAAGTAAGGTAAGATTTCGAGCGATGTGTCGAAAAGTGTCACACACACGAGGGGGCATATAAGCACCAACCAATCCTAAGTAAGATTATTTCCAAGTAAGGTAATTTTTGAGCATGCACGAGGGAGCATATAAATAATTTCTTGAACTCAACCAGAGGGCGTACCTCCTTCAAGTTATCTTCTCTCCTTTACAAGCTTTCGCCTCACATTTTTCTCAGCTAATCTACCAGTATGACCTCCAGCTATGCTATTGCCACATTGGTGGTGTTTAGCATCTCCACATTCTTCGTGATCTACCCGATTTCCATACCCACACCCCGTCCAATACCTCGAATATCACTAAACCTCACCACTACACCAATCCTTGCCATTATGCTAGTACTATGGGCAACCCAATGCCTTGATCCAGTAGTCATCCGCCATGGGATCACGGGCACCACAAGCGTCAAGCCTTACAGCGTCCTTGTCACATTTTTCTCATTGGCTTATATGGCCACAACTCTCGACATTACCGGTATTCTTCGGGCTACCGCACTATGGGCCAGCAACAGGGGTGGTTGCAACGGGTGGAGGCTGTACCATTATTTCTACGTTATGCTCACCCTCTTCTCGATCCTGCTTGGCATTGATCCTGTCGCTTTCTCCGGAGCGGTCTATTTAGTCCATTACACGAGAGTTGCCAACCTTAACCCGAATGGATGGATTATGACGGGTTTTGCTGCCGTGAACACGGCAAGTATGGTGTTGTTTGTGGGAAACCCCACAAATGTATGTATCTTCACACGCTACAGATCTCGCATTCAAATGGATTCCCTTCCAGATGTTCGTCTGCGAAGGCTTGGGTGTCAACAATGCCGCCTTTACAGCATATACCATCCTTCCCTTCCTCGCTTGTACTATTTCCTGCCTGGCCACATTCACATTTCAATTTCGCACACAGATCTCGCAAAAAGTCACCCATGTCGCTCAGTGGAATCCCCAGCCAATACACCTGGACCCGGTCGGCGCCTGGGCTGGAGGTCTAATGCTTGTCGCGACGCTCATCCTCTGTCTTGTGGTCAGCTTCTTTGGCATTGACGTCTGGATGGTCTGTCTGCCTTTTGCTGTCATTAAATTGTTATTCGACCTTGCATTGGACCATTATCGATTTTCCCGTGGCATCCCCATGTTCGGCCGTGAGCTACCCAAGGAGGTTGGGGAAGCCAATGAAGGGCCTACGGTGTGCAAGAACGAATGTGCCCCTATGCATTCCCTTTCACCAGACGCAGAACGAGTAGGGTCGTCCCCAGGCGGAGCAATTGTCGTGCAGGCACGTTCTGAAATTCCACCCATCAATCCTCCAACGGTATTGCAAACAAGACCCACTACTGCTTTGGAGAGCAAATTGCTGCGTACATTTAGGTTGCTTTGGACAGACTCGCACTATCTGCACGACCAATTAGACAGACATTTCCCGACGTTCATCAATGCACTGCCTCGACTTCCCTTCAGCCTCATTCCAACCGTCCTCTCACAGACTATCTTCATCGAGGCACTTGATCGTCAGGGATGGGTCCATATGTTTGCTAGCTGGTTCATCAGAGCCTCTGGTAAGCAGCTCCACCCCACCATTTGGTTAACCGGCACCATTGGCATTGTCCTATGCAACATCTCTGGAACCAATATTGGTGCTACCATTCTTCTTATCAAGATTATTCGTGCAGCCGCACTCTCCTATGACGTCAGTCGGGGTGCTGCAATTGCACTGGCGGTCGCTTCGAACGTTGGAGCGGTGAACCTCACTTTCTCAGCTTCGCTTTCTGGTCTTCGCTGGCGAGCCGTTTTGCGCGAGGAGGGGGTTCACATCGGTCATAGAGATTTCGCACTTTGGAATCTTCTACCACTTTTGGTGATGACTACCGCGGGGCTTGGGATAGTCTCTGCTGAAATGGCATTTTTATTTCGGTCGTAGCCCTCCGCGAAGCGTCTGCAAAATGGTAATGACAGCCCGGAATGCGGTCTGAGTGGTGGCCTACTGTATACGTGCTAATATTAATGTGACTGTCCTCACAAAGAACTTCTGCTAGTACTGTATCGACGCGCTCCCTTGGCTTATGTTTTCTCGTACTTGTAACCTGACAATGAAAGAATATTTACTTGCAGCAATTGGTTAGTGCGACTACGGATCTGCCCTCAGTGCTCGGATGAATAGGCTTTAACTACCCGTTCTGTTCATTGGATTTTCGGACGGACTTAGTAGATTGAGGGGAGTGATCATGTACGCGCCAGAAGGAAATGAGCTATTCGACACGCGGCCGAACGGCGGATGCGATGACAGAAGTGGCACACTGTATCCTCGGGCTGTTGACCCAGCCGCTGCATGGGCAATCAGAAACATTGACAGTATTATGCTTGTGTAGACATAAATTGCATGACTAGTATAGATAAAAACATGCGAGGAACTACCAAACTATTGGGACGTACATTGCAGTCTTGGGAGTCAAACCGTGGATCGCACTGGCACCTTACCTTCTGCCACCATATCTCTGCAACGGCCGTATTGCGAGAATGGAGCCAATAACCAGGAGTAAATAGACAGGTGCTGACCGGTGAGTTAGACGCTGCTCTATCAATCAAAATTGATTGCAGTCGCAGTATGGACAGCGACAAAGGGGCACATCTCCTCGGATCTAAATGGAGTAGGTGATACAGTGGAACATGTTCGATTGTTACGCGCCTCATACCACCCACAGTGCCGCACTAGCCCGTTCGCACTGCGCAGTGCATCGGGTTATTTGGGTGGTTCTGCACATGGACACCGATGAAAATCATAACTTGAGGGTAGGTTGTCCCGGACAAGCGCGCAAAACAAACTTTGATAAAGTGTGTGTAAGCTGATACATAGAAGTGAAAGAAGGCATTCGGTGTGAGGAAGGTGCAAGGGCGCTTGGTCGCTTGTTTTCCTCACCTCTCTTCTAGCTGCAAAAGCGCCAGCAGTTGTCAGTAATGACTGATGCAATTGGTGCGATATGGGCTCCATAGGATAGAGCATATACTGATCGTTGTCAAAGAAGGAGGTACACTGGTCGAAATCGATGGCGGCCGCCCAATCTGGGTGGTGACTTCCTGTGGACGGGAATGATCTCTTCAGCGGTGACGACAAGGCAGTACGCATATAGCTGGTAGCGAGTGGAAGGTCAAGGGAATGGCGGCATGCGACGTGCGGTCTCCGGGAATGGAAGACAGATCGCAGCGGGGACAGAGCTGGGGAGTTCACCGTGTGGGACACGCAGACATACGAAATGATCTTCACTCACAAGAGCCCAAATTCACTGGTGCCATTAAAGCTATCGACTTCTCGCCGGATACCACTCGGATGGTCATAGGGTTGGGCAGCTGCACTGCTTCCATCTGGGACTTTGACGCCGACGTGGTCGAGGAATGGCCGGTTCGATTACAGAAACTCCGCATTACTCTATCGATCGAAGCGTGGGGAACTCGTCGCATACGCTTCAAAGTGTACCGTCAACTTTTTGGATGCATCAACGGGCATCCAGCTTAGCCAAGCCGTCGAACACGATCAAGAAATACATTCAATAGCGCTCTCTCCAGATGACAAGATCCTCGCGATCAGCACAGGGGATGGGAAGATCATCATTCAGTCTCTCCAAGATGTCCCTCCTTGCAATGAATTATCCTCTAATGTAAGTGCCTGATTACTTCCGAATGACACTGTATCTGACAATCTTTACTACCCATCCATTTTACCGCTGTTTTTTTCATGGTTTAGGGTCCATTCATTTATGCCTACGGTGTCGTTCTCGATTCGTGGACACAGGGCCAGTTGGATAGGGCAAGAGTGTTATTAACGGAGGCCATCGAGTCTGGGAATCAGAGCCATCACACCATTGCTCATAGGGCTCTCATATTATCGCGCCTTCAATGTTGGCACGCGGCGAAAGAAGATGCCGAAAAGGTGGTTTCTGCTTCCTTCCCCGATGCTTCTATGGATTCTAACGTACACAAGTCCTCAATATTCAACCGTCTGCAACTGGTTTTATCGCAATTGGCGTGGCGCTTGTCGGGTTAGGCAAAAAGCTCGTTGGATATGCGGCGTGCGACCTTGCCTTCAGGGATTGTCCTTCGGATTGCGTGGATATTCTTCTTGCAATAAAGGTGGGTCAAAATAGTAAAGCTTAGACAACACATGTAATCCACTTACCTAGGCTGTTCTCATGTTTATGGCGGAGGAGTACGACGACGCAATATTGCGCGTAAGCACCATCATTGCTGTCGCACAAGACAATCCCATGTACTCCACACTCCAGGCATGTAAACGAAGCGACACAAGTACCGTGGCTAATGATTTCTTTCAGGCGTACATGTACCTCCTCTACGGGAGCTCGTACTTCGAGCGCAGAGACTACACGCAAGCAGTGGAACTGTTCGAATGTGCGCAGACTCGAGTGCCATCTTATGATACTAGTATCTGCCAACATCTCGAGACGATCTCACTAGTAGGCACTGTACCTTCTTCCTCGCGACTATAGAGATAACCGACCTTATCAGATATCCGGATGGCATTTTGATGATATCTATATCTATATTAGGATTAAACGAGCTTTGTGTGAAGCCCTGTATACAGTTGGTCGGACAGAGTGCGCAGGCGGGGGAAACACTGCTGAAAATGGCCGAAGCCGTCGCTCACGTGACCAGTATGACCGACTCTATGGTGGAATGGATTTGTGGTACGTCACACTTGTCATCGATATGATCCAGCACGTCTGACGTTCTCTAGCCTCTATTCAGCGATTTATTTCGATTTCCAAAGGAGGTGACGAAGCAACCTCGGAAGTTCACCGCTGAGGACAAGCTACGACACCACAAGCATCCACGTCTTCCCCTGGCCCGTTAATCTCTATGCTACTTCTGGCAGAGTAGATACACCGTTCGTAGTCTGTCAAGGGTGCTGATCAACACCACGACTGGGCGTCTGCTTGACAGATCAGAACAAGCCTCCGCGTTCAAATCGTCGGGAGCATTCAAGTACCTCGTATCGTCACTGGGCGCTTGGACGACTTCTGGCATATCTGCTTGCCAACTCTGGAGATATGACCATCCTAGCATGGACAGGTAGACCCGGTAGATTCAATAGCTGCTTCCCTGCCGATATCGCTATATTCAACCAACTACCGACATCTTACATTCCCCCAGCGCCGAATGAGACCTCCGGGGATGCAGCTACTTCTTCGCTTTATGTATCCTCGCGGGTTGGCCACAGCGCTATACGACCAATCGTATTCCCCTTCTGCCGGTATCAGGAAAACGCATCACCATCCCGTGTATCATCTCCAAACTAGGGCCTCTTCAACGCAAATCAGATCACACTTTTCGGGCAAGGGTGGACACCCTCGGGGCTGTAGAGATCAAGACAACGAAAGATCTATCTCAGTTGAAGCACCTCTACCTCCTTCACTCTTGGATCGACTTCCTCCTTGACAGACAGCCTGCCGGAGGGCCTGGCGAATTCTTGTCACGTGGCCCGTCTTCACTTTCCAGTGCTTCCAACACTTCGTTGATGAACCAGCGGACACCAACGGTCGCTTCTCGTATCAGCCAATCGCTCGATCTACGCTGGACCAAACCCAATCACGATTTGACATCGCTTGCCTCCCCTTCACACATGTCACTGACGGACAAGCGGGCGCAAGTGCTACAGTTATTTCTCGTCTTAAACAACCGTTCGGTCCATTCTTGCTCATGGCAGGCATGCAAGAACATTTCTTTGGGAGGGTCGCCATAGACAGCGAACTTATTGTGCAAATACGGGACAACTTGCCATTTGGCCACCTAATTCCCGACGTACGGATGTTGAACTTGCTGTAATGACATTTCAACAGTACATAGTATTGACGAGTCCACACTAAACTGTCGAAATCGTGTCTGCCGCAGAGTACCCTTTATTTGCTGCTTTGAGTCCCAGGCTTGGAGGACTTGGGTCTAGAGAAAACATGCTATATAAATTCATGTCCTATGCAAAGTCATGTTTCGATCGGCACTCCGGAAAGCACATACATGGTAAAGAAAACCTCATACGAAGGCTGCAGAGCGCTACAGCTGATTGGCTGCGGGACTATCCGGCTTTGAATCGCGAAGTCATAAGATAACCTTCCACCATACCAATTTACATGAAGAAACTACAAGTCGCATAAATACATGATCGACCTACACTGGCTGCGTACGTCCTCTGTGCAGAAGGGTCCGGCGACCAAGCACATTTTGCAAAAATAAAGATGGTCTAATCAACACAATCCACGTCTAAGCAGCCTCCCTATCCATCGGGATCCCCGTGTACTCGTCATATCCAAGCGCCAAGTTCAAATTCTAGGAAACATCGTCAGCAACCGAGACAAACGGACACAGACAGCAAGGCCAGTCCAAGAAACGCACCTGCAAACACTGCGTCGCGGCCCCCTTCAACAGATTGTCCAGTCCACCAACCACGACCACGCGTTCCAGACCGCTGTGCAACTGTACTCCGCCGACGACCCAGCCATGCCGGCCCTGTACGTCCTTGAGCGCCGGAACGCCCTTTTGCGTACGCACGAGGCGCTCGCCAGCATAGTAAGATCCATAGAGCGCGGCAATGTCGCTCGCGCTGAGCTTCGAGGTGGACAGCGGGAAAGACATCGTGCTGATGATGCCACTGAAGAAAGGCGCGACGGTCGGGACGAAGGCGAGTTGCACGCGCGGTTTCGATCCTGGCACTACGGGGGTATCGGCGGAAGTGGGGAGGAGTCTGGAGAGATGCCAGCCCGCCTCGCGTTCGTGGATGTGGTCTGTAAGCGAGTATGGGCGAATGCCACCACCGAGGCTCTCAGGCGACACTTTCGGTAGTGTCACCGGGCGAGCTCCGGCTTCGCTCGACTGAGTGACTGTACCAGCACCGCTGTACCCTGACACACCAAATACAGTGGGCCAGGCAGGTGGAGCAAGGTATGGAAGGAGGGGCGCAACGAGGAGTTGATTCGATGTGGCATAGCAGCCTGGATTCGAGATACGTTTAGACGCGCGAATGTCGGCGCGACCATACAGCTCTAATCGGCGGCGCAAGCGACGAGAAAAGAAATAGAAACATTGTCATTACAGGTTCCCAGATAACACTTTACAAAGAAGAAGACGGCCCCTCACCAGGTAATCCATATGTCCACCCCTCCTCGAACCTATAATCCGCGCTCAAGTCTACGATGACGCTGCTCTCCCCTCGTCTCTCCTTCGAGCCCTTCTCAATGGCATCTACGAACGGCTTGCACACCCCATTTGGAAGTGCCATCACCCATGCGTCGACTTCGCCTTGCTTCTCCATCCGTTCGACGTCCTTGGCCGAGAGATTTGTGTGGGTGATTGGCGACTTGGTGTACCCCTCGAGAGAGAATCCTTCGAGGACGCGAGAGGATACATGCGTCAGGGAAAGGTATGGATGTGTGTTCAATAAGGAAGTCAGTGCTTGACCAGTGTATCCCCTTGCCCCGATGAGTGCGACGCGCTTCGGTTCCGTGGAAGGTGCAGGCGCCTGCGTAGCGTAACCTCTAGTACCATTGGGAATCCCAGGTCGACGTGCCAGTGTGGCATAGCTTCTGGTCCCACCTAGCTGCGCTCTCGCGAGCCCAACGGGAAGGTATGATCTCCCGACTCGACCGTTCTGTTCGAGGCTCTTCACTACCTTTTCAACCTCGCTCACGTCGCTGATCCCATACCAGTACAACGATCGACCAGAGCGCGTGAATGACCCCTCCGCACGATCAAAGTGCCACGAACGCTCCATCATATCTTCACCCTGAGCAGGCTGTGAAACGGGGGAGGGAGCAGCAGGGGAAGAAGTGGAGGCGGTCCATACGAGCTGTCGGTGATCCTTCTTCAACGCACTCCACACGTTGTCCAAAACACCATTGAGTACACCAGCCCGAGATGCAAGAAGCTTCGTTAGTACTGGAATCTGACCCTCGGGGTGGGAGACAATGGCAACAGCATCGAGTGGTTCGTCAGCATAGATCGTCCACTCTCCTGCTTTGGCGCTCTCGAGTGTAGAGAGGAACTCAGCAACACTCTCTTTCCCTGACCGGATACCCTCGTCGCGTTCTGCGATGACCTGACGAAGTCGGTCTTTCCCGATGCTTTGCAGTGTTTGGTGTTTGAACAGCTTGTATCCTCGTCGGATGAGCGTACCAGCACCGGAATCGGTGAACAGTTCTCGTTGAAGGTTGGCAGTGGATATGACTGCGACGGAGGAAGAGCGAGGAAGGACATCCAACAGTTCTTTGAACTCTCGCAGCTTGAGCTTCGTTCCGTACTTCACCCAAGATTCCTTCATCAGCCCGTCGTACTCCTGCACGTCAACGGTAGTCAGTCTTTCTGCCCAATGCCATTACAAGAAAACGCACCTCATCTAGGTTGATTACATCCAACTTTTCTCCTGTGACCCCATGATATAACCCTCCCTTCTCATTGATGAACACAATCTTCATTGGCTCCAGCTCCTTGGCGAGTTCTCCTGCAGCGACGTCTGCATTGACATTCAAGATCTGCCCATCGTTGCTCTCCGCGAGGCTGCATAGGATAGGCAATGCACCAGCACGGATCGATGCTTCAATAGGTCGCTTGTCGACGCGAGTAACTTTGCCGACCAAACCGTACTTGTTGGCATCGAGAGAGGTCGCGGTGAAAACACCAGATGTGATGGGGCGGGCACGTGTGCCGAGCTTCTCGAGTGCACCGACTAGCTTCAAGTTTTCCTCGAGGAAAACGCGACGGGCGATCTGGAGTGTCTTCGCGTCTGCAAGGGTGGACGAAGATACATTAGTGAGCTGGATGAGTGTTTCGAAAAAAAGACCGACCAGTAACGCGGATACCGTCGATATACTCCGGCTTGACGCCCTCGCCCTCGAGAATATCGTTCATCTGTGGTCCGGCTCCATGGAGAATGACAGGGTAGAGACCCAAACGGTAAAGGAAGCTAAGACTGAGGGCAAGCTCGTCGAGGTCATCGAGAACAGCACCACCAATTTTGATGACAGCAAATTTGGCGGGTTGGGACGGGTGGGAGCAGGAGGAAAAAATGCGGAGGTGGCGTTCAACTTCGCGTTTCGTACCGAGAGAGTAGAGCAGGCGAGTGATCGTGTCCTATACGGATCTCAACTTGGCGAGGATGGTGGAGTAAAGAAAAAAAAAACGAACCCTATCAGTCTGGACGACGGACTGGATGGACCTGACCAAGCCTCTAGTGCGTACGACTGTCAGTGCGGCTTGACGGCGACCAGCGACGACCGTAGCCCTCGTAGCTACGGTCAAACGAGAAGTCAGCAGTGCGGCGCGGCCTGACAGCATTCTGTGGGGTAGTGGTGGTCCGACTCAAGCGAGAAATTCCGGTTGTCAGCTACCGCACTTCCCTAGCAATTTATACATGAAGAGCGAACGAAATGCTGTTGGCTCCTGTACACGAACCATCGGCGAATACGCCTCATAGCAAGAGGGTCTACATAGCCAATACAGGAGCACACGAAGAACTCATTGCTCAGGCTCTGATAGTAACGTTGGCTCATACTCAGATCAACCATGTACTCGTAGACTGTGGCACATACTACAGCACACATGACTAATACAAACTGCCCAATCTGATTGAGCTTGATCAAAGCTACTCATGGGTATAAATTCGCATTCATATTTTCGGGCTAGACTCGGAGTACAGAAGTGTCCAGCCATTTGAGTAAGCTGCTGTCTAGAAAGCTGACCATGAATGAGGCGTACAGGTCTATGTAATTGAGAATTCCCACAGTGTTGTCTCGATCCCTACCTCCCAGGGAAGGGGCAGTGAAGGTGTCCCAGGCTGTCAGTGCAAACGCAGTCATCATTTCAATACGACGACAGGACTTGCAGCGAGCGCTGGGGATCGAACGAAGACCGTGGCAAAGAGCGCATGGGAGTGTGAATGAACGAACGGGATTTGGGTACTGCGTAGTACCGAAGGGCTGGTATACCGGTAAACTTTGTTATCGCCTGCTAGACTCGAACCGGTTTGTGAGCATGGCCTCACTCACTTAGGGGTGAACCAAAGTCCGAAAATTCGAACTTTTCGATCAACTTGGGCACGAGTCCGTCCATCGGAGCTCACTAACTGACATAAGAAACACCGTATTTTGCTTGAATTTTGCTTGAATGTTGTGGGCATCAGCTTCCTGAGCTTCTTGGAATGGGGTGCCGGATCCTGGGCCTGACCGGGACTTTCCACGACAAACCCCACAGGAATTTTGACTTGCCCTTCGGATCAATGGCTCAATAAGTACTTTTCTTCGTCAGTTCTGAGTCTCCCATTGGTGCCTCGACTCCCTGGGGGTAACCTGGAGTCAGGGGCTGGCATATATTCAAATTCAAGCACATGGCTTTCAAATTGCTGTCCACAGACGCGACAAACAGGCTGTCCCCTGTTTTTTCGGTGATAGATACTTATATCTGTGCGAATCCGCGCACTGAACAGAGAATAGAGCCCATATAGATATAGCTAGTAAGTACAGGAAAATAAAAGCTGCAGTGACACTAAAAGGTGAGTCAAAGTTATCACCAGAAGCGGAGGTGTCTTGGTGTGCGTGTGAAACTGAATGGGGTTTTCGGCCCGAGGCACTGCAGGTCTGATGGCCAGGTGAGCTGTGAGGGCAGGTTGGGTTACTCACGGTTCAGCTTGTTGCCATCCCAGGGGACAACAGGCGACGAGCGTCGGGCAGGCGAAAAAGGATGAGACTACCAGAACTGAGAGGGAGAGGCGGGTGATGAAAAGAATGGGAATGATGACCTAAGCGAAGGAGGTGGCAACAGAAACAGAGCCACATGTTCATTAGACGTCCCTCGGCTTACGTAGGCTACCAGACGTTCCATTATGACATCCGCTACTACTAAGTATGGCATTAGTCCCGAGATGATGCCATCAGGATAGATATCATGATATCGACCGATCGGCGATGCACACAAACGTCGAACCGGTTCGCCTCGGTCGTCCATGGAGAAAGCACACCATATCCAGAGAGTTGCTCCGAGATGCTACCACAAAAGGGTCTTCCGGGGAGGTTGGCAAATGTTATCAGACATTGAGATGGCGGCGGTCCATCAGTGAATCTGGGTCTGCCGTCACCAGCATTCATTTGAGACTCTTCCAAGCAGAAATCCCAGATGCGCGAGTGGTAAATAAATACCAGCCCTTCAACTTGTCCGTCTGCGCCTTAACTTGTCCTTCGCGAAAGCTTCAGAGCTTCACATTCCGCCTGGCAGATCTCTCATGACTTCTGAACATGCTATCACTACTTTGGTGACGTACTTCCTCTTCATATTCTTAATAATCTGTCCTCTTTCCATCCCCATGCCTCGTCCCATACCTCGAATATCAATAAATCATACCACCGCCTCAGTTTTCACCATCATGCTTTTATGGGCCACCCGGTGCATTGATCGATCAGTCATCCGCAGTGCGATCATAAGCACCGAAGGCGTCGAACCTTACAAGATCCTCGCCCTGTTTTTCTCGCTGGCTTACATGGCCACAACTCTCGACCTGACTGGTATCCTCCAGGCTACCGCATCCTGGGTCAGTAACAGGGGTGGCCACAACGAGTGGAAGTTGTACCTTTATTTCTATGTCATGCTCACTCTCCTCTCGACCTTACTTGGCATCGATCCCGTTATTTTCTCTGGAACTGTCTATTTAGTTCATTACGCAAACATAGTCAACCTTAGCCCAACTCCGTGGGTTATGGCAGGTTTTGCTGCCGGAAACTTGGCGAGCTTGGTTTTGTTTGTGGGGAATCCCGCAAATGTATGTATCTTTCCACGCTGCTAATCTCACGCTCAAATGAGTTTCCACAGATGTTCATTTGTGAAGGCTTGTATGTTGACAAAGCTGCCTTCACGGCGTATACCATCCTTCCCTTCCTCGCTTGCACCCTTTTCTGCTTCCCTGTACTTGCATTCCAGTTCCACACAGAGATCTCGCAAAAAGTCACTCATGTTACCCAGAAGAATCCCCAGTCAAGGCTTTTGGATCCAGTCGGCGCCTGGCTCGGTGGTTTCATGCTTGTCGCGGCGATTGTCCTCTGTCTTGTAGTCAGCTTCTTCGGAATTGAAGTCTGGACGGTCTCTCTCCCGTTCGCCACCGTTAAATTCGTATTTGACCTTGGATGGGATCATTATCGATTCTCCCGTGGCATCCCCATGTACGGCCGTGGTCTGCCCAAGGAGGTTGATAAGGTTGATGAACGATTTATGGCGTGCAAGAACGAACGTGTGGAAGCAGCCCCTGTGCATACCCCTTCCTCAGATGAAGAACGATCGGGGTCGTCCCAAGGCAGACCAACCATTGCGCAGGCATGTTCTGGAACTCTGGCCATCGACCCTCCAATGTTGTTGCAAACAGGCCCCACTACCTCTAGGTGGAGCCAATTACTACGTACTTTTAGGTGGCTCTGGACGGACCTGCACAACCTACAGGACCAGCTAGACAGACACTTCCCAACGTTCGTCAACGCATTTCCTCGACTACCCTTCAGCCTCGTTCCGATCGCGCTCTCACAGACCATCTTCGTCGAGGCGCTTGATCGTCAAGGTTGGATCAACGTGTTTACTCGTTGGTTCGTCAGAGCCTCTGGTAAACAACTCCACCCCACCATTTGGTTGACCGGAATCATTGGCGTCATCCTGTGCAACATCTCCGGCACCAGTATCGGTGCTACCATTCTTCTTATCAAGATTATTCGTGCAGCCGCACTCCCCTACGATGTCAGCCGTGGTGCTGCAATTGCACTAGCAGTGGCTTCGAATGTTGGAGCGGTGAACCTCACTTTCTCGGCTTCGCTTTCTGGTCTGCGCTGGCTGGCCATTTTGCGCGAGGAAGGGGTTCACATCAGCCATAGAGATTTCGCGCTTTGGAATCTTATGCCACTTTTGGTGATGATCACTGCGGGTCTGGGGGTGGTTTCTGCCGAAATGGCAATTCTGTTTCGATCGTAACCGGGTCTGAACTGCGTCCTCTTCGCGGAGTATCCGTAAGACGGTAATGATGATCTAGAATACGTTCTGAGGTATGGCTCACAAGCTTTATATACATCAATATTAGTGTAACTATCCTCGCGAAGAACTTCTGCTGTATTGATATCCTCCTCTGTTTATGTTTCCTCGTACTCGTAACTTACACTAACAATGAAAGGATCTCCCGTGGTCATCGTCCTGCGCACCTAGTTGCGTCACACTCAACTCTTCCTTGCCGTCGTCGTCATCGTGCGCACGGCCTTGCTGTCTTCACTAGCGCTGTTTTCGTCGCATGTACGTCCATTGTGGTAGCAGGCGCACTGTTTCGTCGCCGTCCCCATTGTGGTTGTGGTGATAGACACGACGTTGTCCCGGTGTTGTGATAGCGGACACGCTGTTGCATTGTCCTCGCCCTCGCCGTCGTTGTTATCGCCCTGAGCACATCGTCTCGTTGTCACTCGCTGTCCGGTTGGCGACGAGTAATCGGGCCCGAGGCTCCAATGGAGTTGGTCGCGTTCGCATGGGTCCAGTAGGCGTGGCAGGCCGGTGATCGAGTTTCGACAGATGCGCTGGGCACATCAGGCGGGCGATTGTGCTAGATAAGGTCGGTCAGCATGAGGTGGGCGGTCGCGCTCACGCGTGTGGGATAAGCATGGCATGCGAGCGATCATGACCGAACAGGTACGATGGGCGCGGGCGAGCGGTCACCGGTCACATTCGAAAAGGATCGGTCAGCGCGAGAAACCGGGGGGTCGCGCTCGGACTGGTGCGGTGGGTGCGTTGGGGTAGTGGTTGCACTCAAATAGGCGTAGTAAGTGTGGTAGACAAGCGGTTGCACTCGAATAGTGTTCACGGGAGCGTGGTGTCGAACGGGAGAATGGTTGGCATGGCAGGCGGGCAGTTAGAACTCCGCATGTACCACAGTAGCACGGTGCATCATGCAGCTTGACACTTACTCGCGGCCCTCGGCAATGATTAATGATTAATGACTCTCCAGTCTGCAGACCATTCATCAGGAAATCACACATTTACTTCTCGCTACTTTATGAGATCACGTATTTACTTTACAACACTTTACAACACTTTACAACACTTTACGTGCTTGAGCAATTCCAAGTAGTCCAAAGTGGGTAAGTACTGCCAGAGTGTATTTCGCAAAGTAACAAAGTACTCAAGTGAGCCAAAGTACAACAAATAGCTACTGTAAGTACCAAATATGTCAGAAATGCTAGTGAACAATGGTATAAAAATGCGAGAGGGAAAGAGACCAAGCCGACGAAGTCTTTCTGAATCATGTCCTCGGCGCTGGGTGGTAAGGGTAGGGACTACGCTGATGAAGTCTTTGCGAACCGTGTCTTCAGCAGGTAAGGGGGAGGGACTGCGCTGACGAAGTCTTTCCAAATCATGTCTTCAACGGGTAGTAGGGGTAGGGACTGCACCAACGAAGTCTTTGTGAATCATGTCCTCGGCGCTGGGTGGTAAGGGTAGGGACTGCGCCGATAAAGTCTTTGCGAACCATGTCTTCAGTGGGTAAGGGGGAGGGACTGTGCTGACGAAGTCTTTCCGGATCATGTCTTCGGCAGGTAGTAAGGTAGGGACTGCGCCGATGAAGTCTTTCCGAATCATGTCTTCGGGAGGTAAGGGTAGGGACTGCGCTGACGAAGTCTTTCCGAATCATGTCTTCGGGAGGTAAGGGTAGGGACTGCACTGATGAAGTCTTTCCAGATCATGTCTTCAGCGGGAATGTGATGCATTTATGATGCTATTTCAAACATGTGGTGGTCAGCATACTTGTTGATGTAGTAGGCTTGGAAGAGATCATATGAGTTGTGAGGTAAAAAAACTGGAGGTACTTCTTCTGTCCCATAGACGGGAATCAGATGTGCTGCACGATATAATGTGTCGACATGAATGATGGCGAAGTCTGGATGCCGATGGTTGTTGTAGCCAGGTTTGACAATCCACATGCCTGTGTTGGGGTCTGGACCTGGTAAACGATCGAACCACCGGACCACCGCACATTTGTATTTCTTGAACTTGCCTGATTCGTCATTATGCACTGTGAATGAAAAGAAAGCGTGGACGCGAACGACATCCAACCCCGCCATACCATCCAAACCAGGGTTTGTGTTCACAAATGCACAGTCTAATCTTGCATGGGCATTTCGCCAAACAGGACAGGATCTTATGATCTCCTGTTTCATCCCTTCAATACCGCTGATATCGCTCGGCGCATAGAAGATAGCTGAGGCAGAATTAAACACTTTGATTTTGCCTGGATATTCTGGACACTCGCTGAGTGGCACCTCGGCATGACTACGAAGATCATCGGGGTGCGTTTGTTGGAAGAGAAACCGTCGAAGTAGGTCGGGAAGGTGTGGGATATTGAGCTCATCCCGGAGCTCAATGATAGTCTTTGCCCACTTTCGTTCTACAAGTAATTGTTAGTAGGGCCTAGTAAAACATGACAAGTTCCTTACGTGGTGTTCAAGTGAGCACAACACATGCCTCAAACTCCCTTGGTTCATCAATAGGAGTACTACCGTCGCCGTCAATGTCCACACTAGCTCTTGCGGGTTCCTGGTCAACCATGGCTGGCAGTATATTTCTATCAGCACCTTCAGCGGCGAGCTGGGCGCTTGTATTATTAGCTTGGACTGCACAAATATAAGCATGGTGAGATTAAATTGTTCAACAAAAGAACATACCTAGAGCCCTGACAACCATGGATACACAGCTTTCAGTACACATTCCCCGGTCATTAAAATCCACACAACAGTGGGCAAGCTTATCTAATCACTGATTGGTGATCAGCATTTGTCCGAGAGCTTGATGATGATTGGAGCAATGGTAAGGTTCCTTAACGGCTTTAATATGTTTTGACTCGGTGATCGAAGAGCACAGTCCATTTGGAGCACCAAAGAGGTGAATGAGGTCTGGATAATGATTCATTGAGTGCTGACGAGGAAGGGAGAATGTGGAGACGACAGACTGAGGAAATGATTTGCGATATGAATAAAATCGTTGAAGGGTACATTCAATTTGAGTCAGTGCAGAGTCGGTGATGATGTTACGTCGCACTAAATAGCAAAACTCAAGAAAAGCCTGAAACGAGCATATGATGTCTCAGGGAAGGTGTTACGATACGCGTCCTGTCGTTCTCGTCTCCTTTGTTCGTCGACTAACGAACAATATACATAGAGTATAACGAGTAGAGCTTGGTAGAGGAAGTCCAGTTCTGCTAAGGTCTCGTTGGAAGAACCTATCTTCACAACAGATGAGATGAGAACGCAGGGTTGATTGCGTAGATCAAACTAAGGTACAGGGCGCTATCGAAGGGTATTTATACGTAATGATGGGGGATGGGGAAACGTAGCCATAACGAGAGATATGACTATGGGAGAGGATTAGCGTCCATGGGAAGGCCAAGCAGATGACGTGAGACTACTTCTCATGCCAGTGGGAAAACATGTTTAGTAAGTGGGAACGTTAAATAGAGTCTGTATTGCGGTGTACAGGATGAAGTAAGCACGAATATAGATTGCGGCGCGGGCCCGCACGAAACATGGAGTGAATAAGGGAAAAACAGTCGAACCAACCATGGAGTTATTCTACGACCTCTTCCTTGGTAGCGAAGTGGTCCTCGATGGCGTCCCAGGGAAAGTCACCGCCAGGTAGCACTTCGTCGTCGACGTATGCGACGACTCCTTGATAGAAGCCATTGATGACAGCCTCTTGAAGTGCGAAATGAAGGTCCTCCTGGTGGCGCGCCATGTCAGTCCAAACCGTAACAGAAGGTGTCCTTCAATAGCAGGCAGGTACACTTTCATGAGCGCTTTTGAGTTGTCGCCAGTCCATTGCTTGAAGTGTCGGCCCTGGGGAAATTGCCGCAGCCCAGAAAAAGGAGCAATGTCATCCAGAATCCCATCGGCATTGGATCCATATCGTTCCCTGATAGTTTTTCCACCCACTCGACGAGGTGATCCTTGAAAACACCCTTGATGATTTGATGGAGGAGGTCAGGCGCAAGTAGCTCATGGATGTCGGCACGAGGAAAGTCATTTGTAAAAGGCTACGTGGCCAGTATCAGTACTCAAAATTTGGTGCGACATGAGCTGGATGCTTACTACAACAATCCCAAATTCATCCCACAGCCGTTTGAAGGCAAAAACTTCCAAGTCCAATGAATTTTGAACAAGCAACTCGGTATGCTCACAACAGCGGTATAGTGCATCTGAATTGAGATCTTGTCGAACCCCTAGGCACCTACATAGCACAGTTTGAGATTGAAGTACAATAGTATCAAGAAACCAGACTTACTTGGCACACCAACCGCAAACAATACAAGCCAACAGTACTTGTTCCTCGTAGTTGGCAATGTATGGACCAAGACCGAAGATAACTCAACAGAAATGGCCATCTCCAAATTGCATCACTCTGGGTGTTGTCATACCGGGCTTCAACAACTGTAGGATCAGCGAAAGTGACAAATGAAAAAGTTGGTGACGGAAGTCACAAAATTCCTTGGTTTTGGCATGAACCTTTGTAGCTGTGAATGCCATCAGATCAAACCAATCTAAAAGTTAGATGTACTCACTTTTTGGCTGCGCCAAAAAACCCAAGAGGACCAAGGCATTTTTATGTGCACGCTGAACGCTATTGTGCACATTTCCGACTGACAGGTACAACAGGTAGAAGTCGTTCTGACTGGTGGCAACCGAGACAGTAGTTTTATCACTACTGAGGATTATTGGCACAAAGACGGAACCATGTGTCGTTGGATTGCCTGCAATGATGTCCTAGTTGCCCACAAATCAATGACTTTAATACTCAATAGATTCATTAACATACCGCGTGTTTCCAAGCCCAGTCAGCCGACATGAAGTCGCACCACCGCCGTTGACCTGCACCAGATGAAATCTGGGGCAGATCATACCATTTTCCTTCTACCTCAAGAACTAACCATTCATTCCACTCCATATCTTACATGAGGATAGCCCCTATATTTAGCTACCTACCCTCAAAATTTCTTAATTTTCCAACCGTTAGTTCTTGAGATATGCCTATTTCAATCTATCTATTACATCACTGTAC
>JBBPTU010000291.1:12605-29302 GCA_038094295.1 Tylopilus aff. beelii | reverse complement strand
GCCACAGATTCCACCCCCACCCACTCAGGAAATCCTCGACCAAAACTGGCGACAGCAATGGGTAACCACGGAGCATGAAGAGATCGAGGGAGGGGATACTTAAAGGCCTGCCCCTCTGTCCAAGACCCACACAAATATGCAACCCCAGTCCCACTTTCCTAACCATGTCTTGGCTTCCCCCATCGAACTCTTCCCAACTACCTCCCTCGCCGACACCTACCCAGACCATTGCGAGATCCCAGAAGACTTCCCCCTGTTCCTCGAACTCCTCACCACCAGACAACGATGCGAGCTCTGCTCGATCCTTCTCGAATGCCCCCCTGCACTCCTTGAGCTCCAGGCTCTCCCCGAATACCAGACCTTCAGACCCCTTGCAGATCACATCCTGGCCATCCACACCCTCAAACGGTCCCTCATCGCTCTTGCCTGGCCGGGAAGAGACGCTGAGACGCCTACGACGACAGCAGCGCTCTTTGCCGTATCAACGACACTTCCAAGGTACTACGACGGAATGTTGGAGAGTGGGTACCTGTCCCTGGTCGCTGCCCTTTCATTCCAGATGCGACGTGCCATGGTGCATTGCGTGTTCATCCACCTCCCCACCAGCGAGTTCCGAGGGTACCTGGTCCACGTCCGAGAATATGTGGGCCCGATTCGTCCCGCAGTGGACGTGTCTGAGGGACTCACCTTCTCCCTCCGAATCAAGGGGGCTAGCAAGAGGGGTAAGGGATCTGGTGGAAGACAAGTACCTAAGCCGCGTCCATCAGATCTCCCAGACCATGCCTCCTCCTCCTCCACCCTCGCACGCCCAACCAGAACGGTCAACTTTGTCCCTCCCTCCTCTGACACTCGAGCAACCGTCACCTCGTTGGCCAGTGGACTCACGCTCGTGGACGACGAGTCCAGCACCCCCACTTCTCCCTCCACTCTCTCCGACAACTCCTCCATCCCACGCCTGGACTCTCCTACCCCCTCCACGGTCTCCTCCACCACAGCGGACGCAGGATGGGACCCAGCCTGAGCCCACCGCGGAGTGGCCTATCATGGTAACCATCTCCCCCACTCCGTCCTCTATGCAGTCGCCAACTCTGCCCGCATCGCCGCCCAAACCACCGTCGCCCATCTCGCAGCCCCCACCCCAGAACTTGTCGCCTACCGTGAACGAGCTCGCAACCCGGCTCTGGGAGATGACTGCCACGAGTGTGGTGCAACTGGTCATTGGCGCCCCGACTGCCCTCAGTATGTTTGCCCAGGATGCAACATCATCGCTCCTGGACATCCCCAGTATATGTGCCCAGTCCGACCGCACCCTTGCCCGCGCTGTGGAGAACAGGGTCATCCCGAGCAACGCTGCACTGGTCCCCTTCCTCCAGATGAACTGGAATGGGACAACTACGATGAACTTTGGAACGAGGGTGACCCAGAGGGTCCAGATAGATGTTGAGGTAGCACCTCAACCCGTAGTAGAGGGTAATGTTACGGTTTGGACTGACATGGCGCGCCACCAAGAGGACCTCCACTTCGCACTTCAGGAAGCTGTCATCAATGGCTTCTACCAAGGGGTCGTCGCATACATCGACGACGAAGTGCTACCTGGTGGCAACTTCCCCTGGGACACCATCGAGGACCACTTCGCTACTGAAGGGGAGGTCGTAGAATAACTCCATGGTTGGTTTGATTGTTTTTCCCTTATTCACTCTATGTTCTGTGTGGGCCCTCGTCGCAATCTATATTCCCGCTTACTTCATCCTGTACACCGCAATACGGACTCTATTTAACATTCTCACTTACCTAAACATGCTTCCCCACAGACATGAGAAGTAGTCTCACGTTATTTGCTTGGCTTTCCCATGGACGCTAATCTTCTCCCATAGTCATATCTCTCGTTATGACTACGTTTCCCCATCCCCCACAGTTACGTATAAATACCCTCTGATAGCGACTTGTACTTTAGTTTGATCTACGCAATCAATCCTGCATTCTCATCTCATCCGCTGAGAAGATAGGTTCTTCCAGCGAGACCATAGCAGAACTGGACTTCCTCTACCAAGCTCTACTCGTTATACTCTACGTTTACTGTTCATTACTTGACGAACAAAGGAGACAAGACTGACAGGACGCGTATTGTAACAAGGGGTTGCATGATTCTGGGAAGTTGATGGACTTATCTTGCTCCATTTTTAAATCGATCCCTCCATCATATCATGGTCTGGATTGGTCCACTGAGGCCACCAGTTATGATCGATTATTTCTTGTGGAGGTGGTGGCAGAATTGGTGGCACAGGGGGTGTAGGAGTCCACTTGACTGGGTCTGGGGGCAGGGCAACAGGTGTGGGAGGTCGTGCGATAGGGGCCGGAATAGGGAGTGTTGGCGTAGGAGCTCTGGTTGGTGGCAGTGAGGGGGTGTTGTCCCACACCGAGTTGGGGGTGAGCGTCAGTCGGGTGGGTGAGATCATGGGGGAGAACTCCCCCCAGGGCGAGGAGAGTGTAACTGCGATTCCATGTGTGGAGTAACTCCACCAGTAAATGGCTGCAAACGTGCCGAAGAAATAGGTGAGGGTGAGGGCACATAGATTGAGGAGGGAGAACATGATGGGTTGGTGGGGAGAGGCTATTTTTGAATCGGGAAATCCTTTGGGAAGCGAGATTGGTAATCCTTTAATGTCTTTTTTGTGTGGGAGAGATCACTGGCAGGTTCCCACATGTCCTTGCTATTGGCATAGCCCCTCCATCCAATAAGGAACTCCCATCATTTCCCCTTGTGATGGTGGTGTTTGATGGTTTCGATTTTGTATTCTGCTTCTCCTTCCACAATCTGGGGGGGTGGCTAAGCAAATGTGGGTCTGAATTCTGCAGTGGTGGCCGGAGTTAATTTGGAGGCATGGAACACGTCATGGATTGAACATGTCATGGATCTTCCACATTGGTGGGAGTGAGAGTCAGTAATTTAACTTGCTGATCACTTGGACTATCTCGAAGGGACCCACTCGTTTTGGGGCGAGTTTTCGGTGTGGGAATTTGATCCATAGGTCTCTGGCTTCCAACCAGATCTTATCCCCAACTTTCCATCCTTTGAACTTGGAAGCTGTTCTCTCTCTCATGTCTTGTTGTGCGTTTTTGTGGGCAGCAAGGGCCTCAATTTGGGCTTGATTTAGAATGGTCAGCCGGTCCTCCAAAGCTGGTAGGAAGGTGGTTTTTAAGAGAGGGGGGTATGTGCATGGCTCATAACCCAAAATGAGAGAGAATGGGGAGGTGTTGGTTACCAAATGTACCGCAGAGTTATGCGAGAATTCTGCCATCAGTAGGAGTTCGCTCCACTTGTTGGGGGTATTGCCACAAAATATCCTTAGGTAAGTTTCTAACTCCTGGTTTACTCGTTCTGTTTCTCCGTCCGTTTGGGGGTGATATGCAGTGGACAATGTGGCATCGTAGTCTAGTAGTCGGGCCAGTTCTCTGGCAAAGGCTGAGGCAAAGTGTGGCCCTCGATCCAAAATACACATGTTGTGCAGGCCATATCGAGGGAAGAGGTGTGTGAAAAACAGCGCTGTGATGTCTGCCGCCGATGCCTGTTTGGTGCGTGGGATGAAAATTACCCCCTTAGTAAGACTGTGGTCAACCATGACCAGAACAGAGTCGAAAGGGCCTGAGGGAGGGAGATCAGTGATGAGATCCAACGAGATTTGCTGGAAAGGTCGAGTCACTGCGGAGGGGATAGGGGATAGCCCTGTGACAGTGGGGTGGGTGTTTACCTTGTTAGCTTGGCAAACAAAGCAGCCCTGGACAAATCGGTGGACATGAGACGGGAGGCCCAGCCACCAGTAATTGTGAGAGATGTGGGCAAGTGTATGAAAGTGACCCTCATGGCCCCCTACCAGAGAGGAATGTAGCTTTTGGAGGAGGTCCTGCCAGGCTGGTTCGGGCATATAAAGTCGCCCGTGATGACCTGCACCAGATGAAATCTGGGGCAGATCATACCATTTTGCTTCTACCTCCAGAACTAACCATCCATTCCATTCCATATCTTACAAGAGGATAGCCCCTATATTTAGTCACCTACCCTCAAAATTTCTTAATTTTCCAACCATTAGTTCTTGAGATATGCCTATTTCAATCCATATACTTGTTAACGCGGTAGCGGTTTACTATTTCACTGATCAAAGTGGTGAGGGCTTGTGTGAAGATCCGAAGGGAGTAGGTGAAGGTAAGCACGACGATTACACAAGTGTGGCGATTTCGAGCCAGGACTAGGGTCTTGCTCACTCGAGCGGCGTGAGTAAGTTATGCTGTGGATTGCGTAGATCTAACTAGAGTACATGGGTGCTGATAGTGGCGCTTTTATACGTAACTATGAAGGGGATGGGAAACTACTACCAATGTAAGGAGAATTGGCAGGGGGAGGTGGAGCGTCCAAGAAAGTACTAACTACAAGCTCCATCTGGGGGCGATGCGAGCAGAAATGAGAAGATAAGGAAGAAGACATACTGCGGACTGTGCAGGGCATTGACTCGCTTCTAATAGGTCCATATGGTGGTGTACAAGATGAGATCAGATCAGAGAACAGAAGAGGAAGCAAGGCGGTGCAAAGAAAATAGATACCCAGCTACTCTGTGGTTGGGTTTCCCACATCCGATGTGCTCATCGGATATACCAGGTACATGTCTCGGTCTAGGGTGGAGAGGAGTCCTGCTGCAACGAATGCCTCAGTAGCACGATTGATGGTGTGATGTAACTCAGTGTATCGCTCTTCAATCTCAACCCAGCCCGTAACAATACTACATTACTGTACTATAGTTATTCTCTATTGCTACACTTAGATCCCAACTAGGACACCAAGTCATGTGATCACTTAGCCCCTAAAGAGTGATCCATGACACAGCCATTCAATGGAAGGTCACATGATGTTCTAGAAACTTGATGTCAAGGATACCTTTGTAACCTAGAAATGTTTCTAAGGAAACAAGGCTATGAACATAGCCCACTGTCTCCATGACAGGGTAACCATGACAGCACAGCCTTCCTTTGACAGGTGACAACCCACAGCCTCCATAACACAGCCTGTTGCTAGGAACATAATAAATTCAGCCAATAAGAATATTGGAGACAGGTTCCATAGTTACAGAGGGTCTGGGAATGTTGGTAACTAGGTAGCAGCATAGCCACATGTACACAGTATAAATAGAGGCTATTTTCCAGGCCAGAAAAAGAATATCTTTTGAGAAGAAAATCTTTCACTGAAGATCTTCTCACCCCTCTGAGATTTCCTCTGTCCAGGGAAAGGACCTTTCCCCAGAAGAACTTCTCCACCAACACTTCAGTAGCTACCAAGGAACAGGTAGTGTACTAGACCAACTGAACATAGCTGGGGACAACAGCTATATACAAACTCCTTCCCACATTGATGCATGGGAACCTATTTCTGTATTTGGTGCACTACTCAAACACATTACTCTACCAAGTGGTTAGTGTAGCGTTGCTAGCTAACATCATAACTTGCACAAATCGAGTGCAAGAATACTTGGCCTGACTAATCTGTTTGGAGACCCACCTTATATAGACAATTGATCAGGTGATCAGCGCCTCAACTCGAGCTTGTGGGAAAGCTTAGTCATACTTTCCTGTGGTCCGAACTTTGTTGCATTCAGCTCTCCCATAGAGCAGGCATCTAATCCAATACAGCTTACATTACATAAGCTATCCCACAGCCATATCAGGAAATCAACCCCATATCTGGCCAAACTCTCAACAGTACTCAAGGCACATAGGAATCAAAGGTATATCACCTACATAGGATCCTACACAAGCCTACACAACTTCAATCGATAGAGTAACAAGACCTCTGTCGACACAACATCATAACTAGCTAAGTGCTAACCCTTACCTCTTAGGAACTTAGATTTGGAGATAGGAAGAACAACCAGGTATCCATTTGGCTAAAGTGGTAACACATTATAGTAGTTTGTACTTGATACATTCACTATTCACCTAGGTATTTTCTGTTGTCAGAATATCTAGTGCTGGTTCAGATTGGCCCTGGGGAGTGGATCTCTCTATAGATTTGCTAGTGTCTATTAGATTTATTCAAAGAAGTGACAGCGATAGTAAAGGGCGCCCTCCACAAAGGTCCAGTCATCGGCAGAGGAACGTGAAAAGAGGGGGGAGCCTTTGGCCAAGGTGACTAGGGTGTCAAGAACTAAGGGGTCATTTGGGGTGGAGGTGGCGATCTTCTCCACTATGGTGATGTCCAGCTTCCTAATGAATGCCATAGGGGGTAGAAAAACCATGTTGGTGTTGTCCTGGGACGTGTCAACGTCATCTTTGTGGAACAGGGCGTCCGCTGGTCCCATCTCGGTGTCTGGAAGTGCAGTTCAGATGAGATTGAAATCCTGTAAAAACATTTGCCACCGGGCCTGGCAAGGAGACAAGGTGTGGGGGTGTTTGAAATAAGTGAGGTTGCGGTGGTTGGTAAGGATTGTGACGGGGTGGATCGTGCCAGTTAGATAGTGTTTCCACTTGGTTAATGCCAAAATGATGGCCAGCATTTCCCAATCATATGTAGATGTCATAATTTCACTCTGCCAATCCAAAGGTCTTTGAGAAATAGGCACACGGGTGGAGGTCTCCCCCAGCATCTTTTTGCATTAGCACAGCTCCAGCGGCCAAGAGGGAAGTGTCCATCATAATAGTGAAGGGGAGTGTGATGTCGGGATATTGTAATACCGGTTTCGTGAGAAAGGTGTGCTTTAACTGGTCGAAGGCATCTTGGCATGTGGAGGTCCAGTTCCACGGTGCTCCCTTCTTTGTTAGATCATGAAGGGGTCGGGCGAGGTTCAAGAACCTGGAGATGAACTTCCGGTAGAAGTTGCAGAATCTGACGAACGATCTGACTGCCTTTACCAAAGTCAGGGGTTGCCATGTTTCGATGGTGGTTAGTTTAGTGGGGTCCATCTTGATTTTGCCCTGTTTGACCACCATTCCCAAATATTCGACTTCCTTGACATTGAAGCTGCACTTTTCTAGCTTCAGATACAGCTTATGTTCCCTCATTTGTTGCAGCACCCTGCATGTACGTTCGTCATGATCCTCCTGGTTGTCTGAATGAATTAGCAAATCATCCATGTAAATGATTAGCCATCCTTCTGTGATCATATCGCCGAAGATGTGGTCCATCAGGGCTTGGAAGGTGGCAGGGGAGTTGCACAACCCAAAGAACATTACTGTGTGTTCGAATAGTCCAAAAGGGGTGATGAAGGCAGCCTTCCATCGATCCTCTGGTTTAATTAGCACATTATTATACCACCACCTTATGTCCATCTTAGTGAAGATTGATGATCCCTTGAGTTTGTCCACCAGATCTGAGATCAGGGGTAGGGGATAAGCATTCTTAACCATTCCAGAGTTGAGGTGTCGGTAGTCTTGGCAGGGTCTGAGCTTTCCATCCTTCTTGGGTACGAAGAAGAATAGGAAAGCCTGGGGTGACTTGAACGGAACAATCTTTCCACTCTTCAAGTGTTCATCAACAAATTCTTGGCATGTCTGAGTTTCTTGGGGGTTGAGCAGGTAGGATTTGGCTCTTTTGGGTATGAAGTCTTTCATTAACTCTATAGTGTGATTGAATAGTCAGGACAGAGGCAGTTCTCCGTCAGGGGGTTCCCTGAACACTTCCTTGTATGCTTCATATGCAGGGGGTAGTACTACTTTCTTCTTCTCCGTTGCTGCGGCTAGGGTGGTTGAAACCATAGTCTTCCTTACCAGATATGCTTTTGCCACTTCATGGTCTAGCTTCTTCTTCCAAAGTTTCACTATTTTCATGTCCAGGTCCATTCCAAAGTAGTGTATCAGGTATCGCTGAGTAGTGGCTTTAGGGGAGTCGTGTCGCAGCTTGGGCAACACTGTTGGGAGTTCGACCCTTCTGGTAGTCCAGTCAATAAGCAGGTTTACTTCCCTTAGCCATGGCAATCCCAAGATTAGACTTTCCTTCCCACAGTCTATCACCATGAATGTCCTCAATTGTTCCTTGTCTCTGATCCTTAACGTCAAGGTTACTTGATGTCATATTAAGCCGCTGCTGTTTGTGGTTCCGTCCACATTGCTTGCCCATAGCAGTGCTTTTAGCCTTTCCTTTCTCCATCCGGCCTTATTTACTAGGTGTTGGTCTATAAAACATCCTGTAGCTCTGCTGTCTATTAACACGAGCTTGTTGACAATTTGCCCTGATGTACCAGCATAGAGGGAAGTGGGGATTCTCATTGACTTAGACTTGGTACTGGTTACAATTACAGGGGCGATCCCAGGAAGTGGAGACGTCAATCCTTCCTTCCTTTTCAAAAATCCTGACTGGTAGACATGTTGCTGATGACTTCTTCGTTGCTGCTTGCTTTCTCGCTTTCTTCAGCTTTTTCTTCGTGCTTCTGATAACAGATTTGAACCATCTTGATTGTGGTTTCTTTGGAGATCCCTAGCTCCTTGGTGAACTTCCTAAATGGGGTGTCTTTCTTGGTTTCAGTTGCCCTAATATTACAGCTCCCTCTGAAATTCCTTTCCTGGGGATGTCCCTGGTTTCTTCCTCCAAAGTTATGTTGTCCTTGGCAGGGGTGGTTCCTGGTTGAGCACCCTGGCTTCTTGCAGATAAAGCACAGCCCTTTTGTGAAGCATTCAGCACGTTCATCAGGGGTGAGACAGATCATGTCGATGTCCATTTGGTAAGGGTCTTTTTCGTTGCTGTGTCATCTGATTGACAGTGCCCACCCATCTCCCCCACCTCTATCGAACTTGCTTTGCTTGGCGAGATCGTAGAATTCCCCTGCTTTATCTAACTATTCTTTCATGTTCTTAGGCTGGGGGACGACAAGGGCTATAGCTTTGGCCGTGTCTAGGTCCACTGTGTGTCGAAGGATTCTGAAAACTTCATTGAGGTCCTTCATCTTGGCTTGTCCAGCTTCTAGCTTGAACATCATTCGGAATTTGTGGTAGTCCCCTTTGAACTTCTTGACATTCATGGCATGCAGTGCATTTCAGGCTCTTTGCTCCATAGAAGCGGGTGTTAACGCGATAGCGGTTTACTACTTTGCCGATCAAGAGAGTGAAGGCCAATGCGAAGATCCAGAACGAATAGGTAAAAGTTAGGGCGACTAGGACACAAGTATGGCAGTTTTGGGCCAGAACTGAGGTCTCACTCACTTGAGTGGCGTGAGTAAGTTACACTGATGATTGTGTAGATCTAACTAGAGTACATGAGTGCTGATAGTGGCGCTTTTATATGTAACTATGAAGGGGATGGGAAACTACTACCAACATAAGAAGAGTTGGCAGGGGGAGGTGGAGCGTCCTAGAAAGTACTAACTACAAGCTCCATCCGAAGGCAATGCGAGCAGAGATGAAGAGATAAGAAGGAAGACATACTGCGGGCTGCGCAAGGCAGTGTGACGCTTTTACAGAGTCCATATTGCAGTGTACAGGATAAGATCAGATCGGGGGACACAAAAGAAGAGAAGGCAGTGCAGAAAGAAATAGGTACCCAGCTACTCCGTGGTTGGGCTTCCCACGTTCAAATCCCCCATAGGGTACACAAGGTACAAGTCCTGGTCTGAGGTACTGAGGAGTCCTGCTTGCACAAATGCCTCAGTAGCACGATCGATAGTATGATGTAACTCAGCGTATCATGCTTCGATCTCAGCCCAGCCCGTAACATTACCCCCTTGTTGTGACTGAGGCTCCGACTCAGTAGCTGTCGGGGTCTCCGTCATTCCAGACGACGTCGTTGTCATCCCAATCCCAAGCGTTGTCGCATTCCGCCGCAGAGTGTCCTCTAAGACTGCAGCGAGTGCATCGGTAGGGGTTGTGCGGACAGGAGTACTGGGGGTGGCCTGGGGCTCTGATGAGACAGAACTTACAGGTGTAGAGGGGGCAGTTGGGACGGAAATGGGTGTTGTCGTCGCAGGAGTAACAACGGGGCCTCTCCGGGGGAGCAAGTCCGGAGGGCTTGACTCTTCTGGGGGCACGGTATACCTGTGGAGTGGGCGGTGGACTACCCGGTCGAATTGTGGCGGGTAGGTGGTTCAGCGCGGAGAAATATTCTCCTGCTCTGAGTTCCCAGCCCACCTGGGCGACCTCTGAGTCAGAATCACTGATCGTGTCAAGCGATGGTAGGGAAGAGGGGGGAGAACTGGGAAGGGAGGGGGCGGAGTGGGAGGTTGCACCCAGTGGGTCGACAGGGGGGCAGGAGGGAGACAGGGGCGAGGGTACGCCAGCCGGGACATCGTTTGACTGGGGGGTGGAGGAGGAGGTGGCCAGGGTGGCAGGGTGGTCCATTGCCAGGGGTACCTGTCCGGGGGTCCGAGCATTCGATCCTCTACCAGATCTCTTCTTCCGGCCACGCTTGCTAGAAGGTCCAGTGAGGGATATGGCGGGCGGGGGGTCCGAGATCCTAAGGGCGAGTTTCCCAGTAACCCTTTCCATGTATTCCCTAAACTGCTCCAAGGGGAAGGCTGCGAACATATCACGCAGAAGGGAGTTCCGCAACTCGTAGGAGGTGCAGTTGAGGGCTGGGAAGACCCCCAAGGAAGGTAGTTCCCAGTAAAGGTTGAGACCTGCGGGAGCGATGGCGGTGACGGCAGTGGTCTTATGGGGGGTGGACTTCTTCGACCATTGGAGGAAAAGCCCTGCTCTCCTGATGGTGTGGATGGCCAGGAATTGTTGGAGAACAGGGTGGTTGGAGGAGAGGCGGGTGGATCGTTCGAACTCGGCCAATCGGTCAGGGGAGTGGGAGAGGATATCCAGGAGCTTGAGTTGGAGCTCAGGAGTGAGGAGTTCAAAGAAACAGGGGACAGCGTCAGGGATAGGGTCACTGTCAGGGTAGGTGGCGTCGACATTGCAAGCAAGGACACGGGAGGGAAGATAAGGCATGGGAGGTGGGGGAGGTGGGGTCGACGGAGAGGGGGTTTAAATAGGGGGGGCTCACTTGGGGCCTTAATCAAGCGCTACTGCTCCGTCATTTGGTTCCCATGTGGGATTCCAGTTTGGGTTAGTCTGGGCGGGGGCAGTTGGAGCTGAGTAGGTCCAGGATTGGCCCATGGTGTTCGAGGCGTACGAAGGAGGGACGACGGTGATTTGGATTCCTGTGTGGGATTTTTGAATTTGTAGGACCATACCCTTCTTGGAGAGTAGGAAGGCAAGATAGGCAGCAAAGAGGAGGAATGAGATGACGACAAGAGCAAAGAGGTCGCAGACAGAGATCATGGTGGGCTGTTAGGAGTGTGGGAAGTCCTTCCAATGACGCTGCTGGTATTCTTTGATGGATCGCTTGGCATGGGAAAGGTTACTAGCGGGTTCCCACGAGTCCTCCAACGGATCATAGCCTTTCCACAATACCAAATACTCAGTCTGTCTTCCCACCTTCCTGTGGCGTTTGATGGTTTCAACTTCATACTCTGCTTCTCCCTCCACTAGTTGGGGGGGCGGTGCCAGAAAGCTGGGCCCATGTTCCTTGGTGGTTACTGCTGGGGATAATTTGGAGGCGTGGAAGACGTCATGGATTTTCCAAGTTCGGAGGATCGTGATTCGGTAGCTTAGGTGGCTCAGGACTTGAGTTATTTCAAAGGGGCCGATGCGTTTTGGGCCCAATTTCCGATTTTGATATCTGATCCTGAGGTCTTTTGCTTCGAGCCAGACCTTGGTTCCCACCTTCCACCCCTTGAAACGGGAGGCGACTCGCTCTCTCATATCCTGTTGGGCTTTATGATGAGCGGCCAGGGCTTCTTTGTGGGCTTCTTCAAGGAGTTTGGCTCGGGTTTTGAGGGCTGGGAGGAAGGTGGTTTTGGTCAAAGGAGGGTAGGCTCTGGGTTCATATCCCATCATGAGGGAATAGGGGGTGACATTGGTACTAGAGTGGGTGGCGGAGTTGTGTGAGAATTCCACTAGGGGGAGCATTGCTGCCCATTCCTCAGGTTTGTTTCCACAGAACATTCGGAGGTAGGTTTCTAGTTCCTGATTTACTCGTTCGGTCTCTCCATCCATCTGCAGGTGATAGGCAGTGGAGAGGGCAACATCGTAGTGGAGTAGGCGGGCAAGCTCCTTTGTGAAGGTGGATGCAAACTGGGGTCCCCTATCAGAGATGCATTTGTCATATAGGCCAAAACAGGGGAAGACGAAGCGGAAAAAGAGGTCCACAACCCCTTCGGCAGAGATGTTCTTCGAGCAAGGACAGAAAATGACCCCCTTCGTAAGTCCATGGTCGACCATGACCATAACCGAGTCATGACCGTGGGAGGTGGGGAGATCAGTGATAAGGTTGATGTAGACCTGCTGGAACGGACGGGTGGCGTTGGACAAGATAGGGGAGAGGCCTGGGGTCATGGGGTGGGTGTTCACCTTCGAGGCCTGGCAGACCGCGCAGCCAGCGACAAAGTTAAGGACGTGAGTGGGGAGGCCTGGCCACCAATAGTCCCGAGAGACTCAATGAAGGGTGCGGAAGCGACCCTCATGACCCCCAGCGGGGGAGTAATGAAGCTCCTGCAGGAGGTCCGCGCGGGCCGACTCCAGGACGTAAAGGCGCCCCTTGAAGTACAGGGATCCTTCAACAAAGGTCCAGTTGGTACGATGGGAACGAGGGAGAATGGGGGAACCGTCCCGCAGGGCCTGGAGAGCATGGAGGACCAGCGGGTCTTCGGAGGTGGACGCGGCTATCTTGTTCGCGATGGCTACATCAATCATGCGAACGAATGCTTCCGGCGGGAGGAAGGTGATATGGCAGTTATCCTGGCAGGTATCCACTTCGTGTTTACGAGAGAGGGTGTCCGCAGGGCCCATGGCAGTTCCTGGGAGGGCCTTCCACAGGAGGTCGAAATCCTGGAGAAACATCTGCCAACGTGCTTGTCAGCGGGAAAGATCCTGCGGGTGTTTGAAGTACGTCAGGTTGCGATGGTCTGTAAGGATTGTCACCGGATGAGCGGTGCCTGTGAGGTAATGGCGCCATTCATGGAGCGCCAGGATCACGGCCAACATTTCCCAATCGTAAATGTCGTAATTTTGCTCGGCGGACCTGAAGGTCTTGGAGAAATAGGCGCAAGGATGGAGATCGCCGGCGGCGTCGCACTGCATCAGGACACCCCCCGTGGCAACAAGGGAAGCGTTGGTCATCACGGTGAATGGCTTGGTGGTGTCGGGGTAACGAAGGACAGGAGCCTTCAGGAACTCTTCCTTCAAGGTGAGGAAGGCGCTCTGATGAGCTGGGGTCCATTCCCAAGGGGCCCCCTTCTTTGTGAGGGAGTGGAGCGGGCGAGCAAGGTCTGAGAAGCCAGGGATGAACTTCCTATAGAAGTTACAGAACCCGATAAAGGATCGTACCGCCTTGACAGAGGTGGGAGGTTGCCAATTGTTAATCGTGGCGAGTTTGACGGGATCCATGAGGACTTCCCATTTTCTAACGATCATTCCTAGGTATTCCACTTCTGGGACATTGAAGCTGCATTTTTCTAATTTGAGGTGCAGCATGTGTTCCTGGAGACGGGCTAACACCAGTTTCGTCCGCTGGTCATGGGTTTCTTGGTCGGCCGAGTGGATAAGCAGGTCGTCCATATAGATCACGAGCCAACCCTCCGCTATGAGGTCCCCGAAGATACTGTCCATCAGGGCTTGGAACGTAGCCAGAGAGTTACAGAGGCCGAAGAACATGACCGTGGGTTCGAACAGTCCGAAGGGTGTGCTGAACGCTGCCTTCCACCTGTCATTTGGCTTAATCTGGACATTGTTGTACCCCCATCGGACGTCCATCTTGGTGAAGATTGAGGGTGCCTTTAACCTGTCTACGAGATCCGAGATGAGGGGAAGGGGGTAGGCGTTCTTTATGGTTCCCAAATTTAGATGTCGGTAATCTTGACAGGGGCGCAGTTTCCCGTCCTTCTTTGGGACAAAGAAGAACGGAGAGGCCTGTGGAGATTTTGACGGGGTTATCTTCCCGCTCTTCAGGTGTTTGTCCACGAAGTCTCGGCATGCCTGTTGCTCTTCAGGGTTCAGGGGGTATGCCTTGGCCCTCCTGGGGACAAAATCTGGGGATAGATCTATGGCATGGTCGAAATCCCTAGTCCGGGGTAGTTCACCCTGAGGTGGGTCTTGGAACACTCTCCAGTATTCCTGGTACTCCTTGGGTAACTCGGGCTTTGTTTTTGCAGTTTTGGTGGCAATCTTGGTCGAAATGGTCGTTTTTCAAAGAGGGTAGGCCTTGGCGGCTTCGTGATCGAGTTTCTTCTTCCACCATTTGGTAATTCTGGCGTCCGGGTCCATTCCCAGGTACCTGACGAGATACCATTGTATTACGGCTTTGGGGGAATCATGTCGTAACTTCAGGGGTGACGCAAGCAATACCTTCCTGGTTGCCCTGTTGATGATTGGATTCTGCTCTCGTAACCAGGGGAGCCCTAAGATGACGTCTTCCTTTCCGCAGTTGATGACTAGGAAGGTTCGCGGACATTCCCGGTTTCCTATTCATATTTGGAGGGTGATGGAAAACCTGATTAATCCGTTCTGGTTTATGGTTCCGTCTACGTTGCTGGCCTTTACCAGTCGGTTGAGGTGTTTCTTTGGCCACTTCATGTGAGCGACAAGTTGGTGGTCGATGAAGCATCTGGTAGCTCCACTATTGACGAGAGCCTTTCTTTCAGTGATTTGTCCTGTGGTCCCTGAGTACAGTGAGATGGGGATATGCATTGATTGGGACTTCTTATCGGTTACAAATACAGGAGCAATTCTGGGAAGCGAAGACACTGATCCTTCCTTCCCACTCAAAAACCCTCGTCCAGGGTTAGTCTATTTACTGTTGCTTCATCGTCGGAAGCATCTTCTTTGTCAGAATCTGCCGTGGGCTTGGAGTAACAGATTCGTAGGGTTTCTAATGCTGCCTTCTCGGATACTCTATACTTCTTGGCAAATTGACTGAGCGGAGTATTGGCGACTGCTGTGGCTCTGACTTTCTGATGCGGGGGCCTTCTATTCCTTTCTTTCCATGAGGAAGCATTTCCTTTTTTATGGTTTCTGGTGGAACATCCCTTCTTCTTACAAATGAAGCATAACCATTTTGCGAAGCATTCCGCTCGTTCATCTGGAGTGAGGTGAATGGCATCCACGTCCATGGCGTCCGGGTCTTTCCGTCGATGGTTCTTGGAGGATTGGGGGTAGGTGGAGTGCCCTCCCTTCCTTCGGCGGTCATGTTTGTATTGGAGGTCCCTGTCGTAGAATTCTCCGGCTTTGTCTAACCACTCCCGGGCTGTCTTGGGTTCCTCGTTTACTCCAGACATTTTCTGCGCGAGTTTGAGGGATACTGCTCCTCAGAGGATTCTTTTGATGTCGTCATGGTCGTCCATTTGGGACCTTGCTAGGTCTAATTCAAACGCCATCCTGAACTCCCGGAAATCTCTGTGGAAGTCGCTCATACTGATGGTGTCCAGGGCGTTCCTTGCTTCCTGTTTAATGGAAAGAGGGGAGAAGAGCACGAGGAAGTCTTTCAACACCTTGGCGAACGTAATGTCTTCTTCCTTTACGTTGTCGTCCTGGAACTGATCATACCAACTTTCGGCGAACGCCATCCCTTGCCCCTTATTCATACGGTTAAGGAGCATGATAACCATCTGCTGTTCATTTGGGGCAGTTTCGGTCCCGAAGATGGCGGGGTTGACCAGGAAGTAGGCTCGCATCTGTGACATCCATCTGCAAGCGTCCTTGGCATTACCAGAAAAGGAATCTGGTAAAGCCGCTTTGCTCTCCTTAAGGGGTGTAGCGTCATGGGCATCTCCTTCATCTGCCATTCTGTAGCTTCTAGGGTTTCGTAGGGCGTCCCGTAAGGAGGCAGCGATGGGGTTCTGGGGGGTGGGACGGGAAGTGGAGTCAAGGTCTGGATCTGGTCCAAAAAGGTCGATTTGCTCTTCGTCACTTGGTATGTAAGACTCCTTTGGCGGATCCTGCAAAGGTTCCATATCCACGTGGATAGGTACTTCTTCGTCATTCGAAGATAGGGAAAGTGGGGTTGGTTGGGCGGAGGGGAGGGGGGAGCGACTGGGGGTGGATTGAGTTCTCCCAGCTTTGAGGAGGGGAGGTTGTGGCAAGCTCCGAGAGGTACTTCGGGCTCTCCAGCGCTCTGGTCCTACAGGGAGGTGTGTGATGGGGGTTTGAGGGGTTCTGCTAGATAGAGGAGTGTGTCTGCCCGGAACGCGACGTGACGAAGATGGGTTAGAAGGAATCGAAGGGTGTGAGGGTGTTCTTCGAGGAGGTGGGGGTGGAGGGGGGGTATCCTAGTCGGAGCTGTCCAGTACCAGATAGGAAGTTGTGATGGGGAGTGTATGGCCCCGAACGTATTAGTTGGAGCCAGGGGACGAGTTAGATCTTTTGTTGACACGATAGCGCTTTACTACTTCACCAATCAAGAGAGCGAAGGCCAATGCGAAGATCCAGAATGAATAGATAAAAGTTAGGGTGACTAGGACACAAGTATGGCGGTTTCGGGCCAGAACTGAGGTCTCACTCACTTGAGCGGCGTGAGTAAGTTACGCTGATGATTGTGTAGATCTAACTAGAGTACATGAGTGCTGATAGTGGCGCTTTTATATGTAACTATGAAGGGGATGGGAAACTACTACCAACATAAGAAGAGTTGGCAGGGGGAGGTGGAGCGTCCTAGAAAGTACTAACTACAAGCTCCATCCGAAGGCAAT
>JBBPTU010000291.1:0-12505 GCA_038094295.1 Tylopilus aff. beelii | reverse complement strand
GCGAGCAGAGATGAAGAGATAAGAAGGAAGACATACTGCGGGCTGCGCAAGGCAGTGTGACGCTTTTACAGAGTCCATATTGCAGTGTACAGGATAAGATCAGATCGGGGGACACAAAAGAAGAGAAGGCAGTGCAGAAAGAAATAGGTACCCAGCTACTCTGTGGTTGGGCTTCCCACATTCGAATCCCCCATAGGGTACACGAGGTACAAGTCCCGGTCTGAGGTACTGAGGAGTCCTGCTTGCACAAACACCTCAGTAGCACGATCAATAGTACAATGTAACTCAGCGTATCGTGCTTCGATCTCAGCCCAGCCCGTAACAGCGGGACAGAAGGTGGTGAGGAAACTTTCGGTGAGTTTTGTGAAGGTTATGTTCTTCCCTTCCTTTTTGTCATACATGCTGTCATACCATCCCTCCGCAAAAGCTTTCCCTTGCTCATTCTGTTGAGGAAGGTGACGCATCGCTGCATGTCTCCATTTGGTGCTTTATCTCCGAAAATTAAGGGGTTTGCTTCGAAGTAGGCACACATTTGTTGATGCCACTGATTGGCATCTTTGGTTTCTCCAGAAAACCCTTCCAAAAGAGCTGCCTTATTTTCTTTGTATTCATCCACCATTGCTGTGTCAATCGCTCTTTTTGTTTGTTCATGGATCTGTGTGAGGGTGTTTGGGGAGTACTGTTCTTCACCTTCTTCCCAAGCAAAAAGGTTAAAGCATTCGTCAGCTTCCTCCTGATGGGGTTCCCCTTCATCTGATGTGGTAACAAGCTCATTGTCAACATGGATGGGAACGTCTTCAGTGACAAGATCCTCCTCTTCTTGGGGGACGGGGTTGGGGGTCTGCTCTTTAGCTCGTTCATGAATATAAAATTCTGCTGTGGGAATAGAAGTATTGACTGTGATCTGTGGTTCAGGGGAACTGCCAGAGTGTAGCCATGCTGGTGGTCTTAATGCACCATGGATGGATCCGGTTTGACTCGAGGGGCCTGGTATCCGCTGGCTTCCAGTCACAGGGCAAGGTACTGAAGGTGCTGTATGAGAAACCACCTGGTGGGGGCATGTAGAGCGAGGGTGCGAGGCTGTAGGGGTGGAGGATTCGTCGGTTGGTGGGGATCAGAAGGGTGTGGTGGTGGTAGGCAGGCTCTGAACTTAAGAGTTGGAGCCAGGGGAGGAGTTTGATCTTTTGTTATGGTATGCATCCTGCTGTTCCCTTCTCCTGATCTCGTCTAGGATGGAGCAGTAGATGTAAAGGATAATGAGCAGGGCTTGGTAAAGAGGATCCAGTCTGTCAGTGGTCTCACTGAAAGATCCTATCTTTGCAATGGTGGGAGATGAGAACGCAGGTAGATTGTGTACATCAAACTACTGTACAAGGCGCTATCCTAGGGTATATATACTTGAGTACTGGAGGTGGGAAAATGTAACTGTAACGAGAGATACAGTTAGAGGAGAGAAAGCATCCAATAAGATTATCTAAGGATCATGAGACAACGGTCTCATGATTATGGGAAACATACTGATTGCCTGAGAGCGATCTAAACAGAGTCCATATGATGGTGTACAGGATGATGTAAGCAGGAATAAAGATTGCGGTGAGGGCCTGCGTGAAACATATGGCAGACAAGAGAAAACGAATCAAACCAACCATGGAGTCAACTGAGAATGTCCCCTTTGTCCTGGAACCTATCTTTGATATCAGACCAGGGGAAGTCTGCACCAGGTAGTACTTCGTTGTCCACATATGAAACTAGCCTGTGATAGAGGCCATCAATTACCACTTCCTGGAGGGCGTGGTGCAGCTGCTCTTGGTGTAGTCGCATGTCACACCAAACCATAACAGACGCCCTGACAGCCTTGTCAGTAGGATCTCCTCTCTTCCCACACTCTGCTGCTTCTGATTGGTCTTTTGTGGATGGAGCCCTCTATTATTGTGGCTGCCTTTATATCCCCGAACCTGCATGCCAGGACCTCCTCCAGAGTCTCCACGCCTCCCCAGCTGGGGGCCACGAGGGCCATTTTCACACCCTTGCCAGAGTCTCATGGGACTATTGGTGGCCTGGACTTCCCTCACATGTTCACCATTTTGTTCAGGGGGGCTTCATTTGCCAAGCCAACAAAGTCAATACCCAACCCACAGCCCCAGGACTTTCCCCAATTCCATCCAATGTGACCCACCCCTTTCAACAAATCTCTGTGGACCTCATCACTGACCTGCCCCCCTCTGGTTCCTTTGATTCAGTGTTGGTTGTGGTCAACCATGGGCTTATGAAGGGGGTAATTTTCATCCCTTGCACCAAACAGGCCTCCGCAGCTGACATTGCCACCTTATTCTTCTGAAACATTTTCCCCAGATACAGCCTTCATGACAAATGTATCTCCAACCAAGGGCCACAGTTTGCCTCAGCCTTTGCCAAGGAACTCGCCCGCCTTCTAGAATACGACATTGCACTGTCTACTGCCTACCATCCACAAACTGATGGCGAGACCAACATCAGGAAATGGTACTATTACTTAACCGTACTTTACATACTTTACACACCTCGCCAAGCAAATAAGGGTCTAAGCTAAATAAGCATTTCGGCAAAGCACACACAAGCATGCAAAGTAGATAAGTATCCCCCTGGTACACTGCAGCAGACTTGCGAAAATTTCAGAGTCTCTCGACTGTGTGATTCCTCCCACTGGCATCACACTTTCCTCCCCTCCTCCCACACCCCAGCACGTCCCCATGGACAATGCCAGCGAGTGACTTGGATATTACCATGACAACGACAACGGCATGGCAGCATCGTTCCTTGCCACCTCTGACTTCACTCATTACCGCTGCGATGCCACAACCAGTGATGATGACATGGCAATGGCAGTGAGTGCGACCGCTCATCCACCTTCCCCGCTACTAGTACCTGTTGTCCAGAGCGACCGCTTGTCCGCATTCCCTGCCACTCACTGTTCGCTCACTACCCCCACCACTCATTTTCAAGCCTGACCGCTTGCCCACTGCCCAATGCCCTCCCACTTGTTCTTGAGCACGGCCGCTCTGGGTCACTCACAGTCCTACTGCTACCACCACCCACTCCACCAACCCTCTAATGCACCGCCAACCGTGACGATGCGTCTACACTGACCCTACTACCACTGGGTCGTCAACTGCGACGACGCGTCTAGGCCGACCCCACCATGCCTCCACCCCATGTCCACACTGACCCCACCACTGCACCGATGACGACGCATCTATGCCGACCCCATCACTGCGCCAACAATGACGACGACGACAAGGCAGCAATGGGAGCGGCCCCACTGCCACTATCACCATGTCATTGTCCTCGATGTGTCTACACCAACCCCACCACTGTGCCGACGACAACGATGCAGCGGTAATGGTGGTGACCCGCTGCCACCACCACGTCGTCAACTGTGCCGACAACAATGACAACAACGACAACGCAGTAATGGCAGCAACCCCACTACTGCCACCATCGCGTTGTCAACCGCGACGGCGCGTCTACACCAACCCCACCACTGCGCCGACGACAACGACGCAGCGGTAACGGCTGTGACCACTGCACTGATGATGACGATGATGCAGTAACAGCAGCGACCCCGCTACTGCCACCATCGTGTCGTCAACTGCAATGGCGCGTCTACGCCAATCCCACCACTGCGGAAAACTGCCACCACTGCGTCATCAACTGCGCCGATGACGACGACGCAGTAACAGCAGCAACCCAGCTACATCGCGTCCTCAACCGCGACGGCACATCTACGCCAACCCCACCACTGCGCCGACAACAATGGCAGCGACCTGCTGCCACCACCACCGCGTTGTCAGCTATCACAATGCATCTACGTCAGCCCGGGCCCACCACTGCGCTGACAACAATGACAATGATGCAGTAACGGCAGCAACCCTGCTACTGCCACCACTGCGTCATCAACCACGACAGCGCGTCTATGCCAACCCACCACTGCGCCGATGACGACAATGACACACCAGCAAGGGCAGCAATCCCCCGACAACAACGACAATGTAGTAGTAATAGCAGCAACCCCGCTGCTGCCACCGCCACGTCGTCAACCATGACGACGCGTCTATGCTGACCCCACCACTAGCACTGCGCTAACGACAACAACAATGAAGCAGTCATGGCAGCGACCCCCGCTGCCACAATCACACGTCGTCAACCGCGACAACATGTCCACACCAACCCCACTAGTACTGCACCGACAGCAAGGCAGCAATGGCAGCGAACCCGCTGCCACTATCACCATGTTGCCAACCACGACGACGTGTCTACCCCAACCCCACCACTGCGCCCACAACGACGCAGCAGTAACGGCAGCGACCCGCTGCCACCACTGGGTCGTCAACTGCGACGAGGCATCTGCGCCGACAACAACAACAACAACACAGTAACGGCAGCAACCTCGCTACTGCCACCACCGCATCGTCAACCGCAACGGCGCGTCTACGCCAACCCCACCACTGTGCCGACAACAACGATGCAACGGTAACGGCAGCGACCCACTGCCACCACCTCCACATTGTCAACTGCAACAACGCATCTACGCCAGCCCACCACTGTGCTGACAATGACGATGACGATGATGACGCAGTAACTGCAGCAACCCCGCTACTGCCACCACTGCATTGTCAACCACGACGGTGCATCTATGCTGATCCACCATTGCACTAATGATAACAACACAGTAGTAATGGTAGCGAGCCCGCTCGGGCTTTCAGACTTTGGGTACTTTACATACTTATTTACTTGCTAATACACTTGTTTCACTATTCTCGTAAAGCGTGAAAGTGCAATTTAAGTTCATTTTAAGCGTGGAGATCTACTTAACACACTTGACACAGTGGCCCTCCAAAGTTTACATAAAGTGTGTCAAGTGTGTGTCAAGTGTGGTTAAGTAACAGGACCTTTTCCTGATGAAATGGGTAAATCAGGAACTGGATACCTACCTACAAATATTCTGTGGGAACTCCACCAATACCTGGAGTGAACTGCTTCCCATGGCGGAATTTTCCCACAACTCTGCAATGCACTCTGTAACCAATGCATCCCCCTTCTCCCTCATGATGGGATATGAACCCAGAGCCTATCCTCCTCTTACCAAAACAACCTTCCTCCAAGCTTTGGAGGAACAACTATCCATCTTGAGTAATGCCCAAGCAGAAGCTCTTGCGGCCCATCAGAAAGCCCAACAAGACATGAAGGAAAGAACTCAGTCCTGGTTCAAAGGATGGAAAGTGGGAGACAAAGTCTGGCTAGAAGCAAAGGACCTACAAATAAAGTCCTCCCACTGGAAACTCGCCCCCAAACAGGTTGGCCCCTTTGAGATTACCCAAGTCATCAGCAAACTCAATTACTGACACTCTCTCCCACCATTGTGGAAGATACATGATGTGTTTCATGCCTCCAAATTAACCCCAGCCACCACCACTGCTTAATTCGGCCCCACCTTCACACAGCCCCCCCCACAAATGGTTGAAGGGGAAGCCAAATACAAGATCAAAACCATCAAATGCCACCATTGCAAAGGGACAAGATGGGAATTCCTTATCAGGTGGAAAGGCTATGCAGATAGCAAAGACACATGGGAACCCATGACCAATCTGGCCCACACCAAAAAAACATTAAAAGATTACCAATCCCAATTCCCTAAGGACTTCCTGAAGTGAAAGTGACCCCTGCCTTCACTACTACCATGTTCTCCTTCCTTGATCAGTGCACTCTCACTATCACCTACCTTTTGAGAACCTTTGCAGCAATCTATTGGTGGAGTTACTCCACACACAGACTATCAATTACCGCCTCCTTGCCCTGGGGAGGATTCTCCCTTGTCATCACACCAGCCAGGCCCACACTCACTCCTAATTCTGAGTGGGACAATGCCCCCTCTGCTCCACCAACCAGAACTCCCATGCCAGTGATCCCAATTCTGGTGCCCATCACACGCCAACTCCCACCAGTCCTTCCAGAACAGGAACTGATTGAACAGACTCCTACTCCACCTGCATCACCGATTCTGCCACCACCTCCTCAAGAGGTAATCAATCGCAATTGGTGGCCTCAGTGGAAAAATCTGGACCATGATATGATGGAAGGGTCTGTATAAAAAGACTGAGCAGACTGCCCCTACCCCTCTAACCATGCAACCCCTTTCCCACTTTCCCAACCATGTCCTTGCATCCCCCATCAACCTATTTCCTACCGGGTCTCTCACTGTCGAGTACCCGGATGGCTGCAAACTACCTGACGACTTCCCCCTCTTCATCCCTTTCCTTACCACCCCCCAACACAGGGAGCTTTGCTCCACCATCCTCAAATGTCCCCCCGCTCTCCTCAAATTCCAAGCCCTTCTGTGCTACCAATCTACCGGCCCCCTTGCGGACTACGTCCTGGCCATCCACACCCTCAAGAGAGTGCTCCTTGTCCTTACTTGGGCCGGACCGCCCTCACCACAGAAAATGGCAGCGATCTTTGCTGTATCTTCGGCATTACCCAGGTACTACAATGGACTGCTGGAGAGCAGATTCATGTCCCTGGTGGAAACCTTCTCGTTCCAAATGCAGAGAGCCATGGTGTGTAGCACGTTCCTACAACTTCCGACCACAGAATTCAGGAACTACCTCATCCAGGTCCAAGAGTACATCAGCCCCATACACCGCGCAGTGGATGCATCTGAGGGACTCGCCTTCTCCCTCCGAGTGGATATGCGAAAACCTAAGAGGGGTAAGAGATTTCACAGAGGACCTCCTTCTAGGGGGTCATCTATCTCGACAGTCTCTTCCATCTCCACCTCTTCCACCAGCACCTCCTCCATCCCAGATACTCCCCAGGTGATCAATTTCATCCCTGCTTCCTCCCCCACCACTCTGGTTGCCACAACCTCATTATCCACTGAATCCCAGGTTGTTGGAACAGGGGAAAACCGATCCCCTTCTCCTCTCCCCTCTCCTGTTTGCACTGACTCCCCCATACCCAAATTGGACTCACTCTCTGATGACAGGGCTCTCTCTGACTCCGCCAATGCAGGCTGGGACCCTAATACAGCCCACATGGGGACAGCCTATCATGGTATGACTCTCCCTCACATGGTCACCTTCGCCCTTGCCCAGGCCTCTCAAAGGGCAGCCCAGAGGGCAGTTGACAGCCTCTCCCCCAACTCTCCAGCTGTCTCAGCTCTCCATGACCACATCTGCAACCCGTCTCCGGGAGACAACTGTCATCAATGTGGAGAACTGGGCCATTGGCGCCCCAATTGTCTCGAATATACTTGCCCAGGGTGCCGAAGGACTGCACCAGGACATTCTCAGTATCAGTGCCCAGTCCAACCTTGCCGTTGCCCACGCTGTGGAGAACGGGGTCATCCCGAGCAACACTGCCCAGATTCCCTCAACAAGGATGACATTGAGTGGGACAACTCTGAGGTCATCTAGAACGAAGGAGACATCAATGGACCTGATAGGGGTTGAGGCAGTGCCTCCACCTATACCAGAGGGTAATGTTACGGTTTGGTGTGACGTGCGACAGCATCAAGAGCAGTTGCACCATGCCCTCCATGAAGTGGTGATTGACAGTCTCTATCATGGGTTGGTCTCATATGTGGACAATGCAGTACTCCCTGGTGTGGACTTCCCCTGGTCCAACATCAAGGACAGATTCCAAGAGGAAGGGGACATTCTTTTGTGACTGCATGGTTGGTTTGATTCATTCTCTCTTGTCCATTCTATGTTCCTTGCAGGCCCACGCCGCAACCTTTATTCCTGCTTACTTCATCCTGTATACCGTCATACGGACTCTATTTAGATCATGACTGAGTGATCAGTATGTTTCCCATGATCATGAGAACACCCTCTCGCAATCCTTGGCTTATTTAACCAGACACTTTATTCTCCTTAACTGTATCTCTCGTTACAGTTACGTTTTCCCATCCCCAGGTACCTAGGTATATATATCCAGAGTAGCACCTTGTACTGTAGTTTGATCTATGCAATCTACCTGTGTTCTCATCTCCTGCTGCTGCAAAGATAGGTTCTTTCAGCAAGACCACTATCAGACTGGATCCCCTTTACCAAGCGCTGCTCATCATCCTCTACGTCTATTGCTCTCTTCTGGACCAGATCAGGAGAAGGGAACAATGGGACGCATATCGTAACAATGTCCATCCCCTCAGGCTAGTATATTACACCCCATCTCACTGATAGATTAACCCCAGCAATGTTCCTCCCTCAGGCTAGTATATCACACCCCAACATACTCAGACTAAGTGATATATCAGTTTCAGCAACCCCATCACACTGACAGAGCAATATATCAGTCCCAGCAATGTTTCCAATCTAGTACTTTGACTGATATATTACTCCCACCATCACCAAGTGATACATCAGGAAACACCAGAAAGCAATTATGATACACCAGTCTTATCACAGTGATGCTCTTACACAACTCATACATCATTGTAAGAACTATTACTACCACCCATGATATACTCACCTGAATGCCCCTCCAAATATGGAATGTTAAACTAACCATGATCGAGGAATGGAAACCTCCCTCCTCCATAAAAGCGGTCTGTTCATTTATTGGATTCTGTAACTTCTATCACAAGTTCATTGCGGGGTTTTCAGACCTAGCCCGTCCCCTACATGACCTAACCAAGAAAGGCACTCAGTGGAATTGGACCCCCGCCAGCCAGGATGCTTTCACTTGCCTAAAGAAGGCATTCCTCACCAAACCCATCCTACGATACCCAGACACCATGCTCCCATTCATGGTAATGACTGATGCTTCCCTCCTGGCAGTGGGAGCAGTCCTCATGCAACAAGATGCCACTGGAGACCTTCACCGCTGTGCCTATTTTTCCCAGACCTTTGGATCTACACAGTGAAATTATGACATTTATGACTGAGAAATGCTTGCTGTGATCCTGGCCCTCTTGGAATGGAAACATTACCTTACAGGTACTCTCCACCCAGTCACCATTCTAACGGACCATTGGAACCTTACCTACTTCAAACATCCACATGCCCTTTCCCAATGCCAAGCTTGTTGGCAGATGTTTTTAGAGGATTTCGATCTGATCTGGAAGGCACTCCTGGGAACCACTATGGGTCTGGCCAATGCTTTTTCACAAAAGGATGATGTAGACACCTCCCAGGATAATCTCAATGTTGTGTTCCTTCCACCAATGGCATTTATCCACAAGCTAGACGTCACGTTAGTGGAGAAGATCACTGCATCCACCCCCGACGACCCCCTTGTTCTCGACCCCCTAACTGCCATGTCCACAGGGACCCCCCTCTTCCCACGCTCTGCCACTGCCAATTGGTCCTTGATGGATGGCGCCCTCTATTATCGTGGTTGCCTTTATATCCCTGAAGCCGCACACCAGGACCTCCTCCAGAGCCTCCACATGTTAATGCAATAGTGTACCAAGATGTTGAGGACTAATAATGATAGGGCCCTGAGGTATACTTGTAGGGACCACATAAAGATGAGCCGTGACGACGACACAAGTATGGCGGTTTCTAGCCAGGGTGATGATCTCACTCAAGGAGTGGCATGAGTAAGTTATGCTGTTGATTGCGTAGATCTAACTAGAGTACATGAGCACTGATGGAGGTGCTTTTATACGTAACTATGAAGGGGTGGGAAAATGACTACTAGTCCTGCTCCATTATGCTGAGGAGCCCCACCCCTACAAGAGCTTCAGTAGCCTTGTCAATGGTACAGTTGAACTCATTGTACTGGGTGTAGATCTCTTCCCAGCCCATAACACCACGCCTTGCCGGTGTGGGGCCATGAGGGCTGTTTTTGAACTCTAGATAGAGTGCATATGGTGGTGTACAGGATATAACAGGACAGAATAGAGGTTCCACGATGAATGTTGAGAGATCATAGATGAAAGAAGAGAAAATGAGTCTAACCAACCGTGGAGTCAGGGTGAGGGGTCTGCCTGCATACTGTAATGTCCGTTGATGTCCAAGTAGGGGAAGAATGATGCTGGGAGTACTTCCCATTGCACAAAGGAGATATATGCTTGGTAAGTAGCATTGAGGATAGGCTCCTTGATGGCCAAGTCCAGCTCCTCCTGGTGGTGGAGCATGTCATCCCAGACCATAAGACATATCTCTTGTTATGGCTATATTTTGGCATCTATTGCAGTGACATATAAAGACCCTAGATTGGTGCCATGTACTATAGTTTGAGCTATGCAATGAAAAGCATATGTTCTCATTCTGCTTGGAAGCAAGACGCTTTGAGACTTCAAGGAGAAGTCTCTTGTCAATATACTGGAGCCACGTTCCATTGGTATCTTTGTTGTCAGGATGGTCACCCTCCTCTTGCTCCTCTGACACAGGGATTAAGACAAGGAGTACACCGTTGGATTAACAGGTAGGTGTTGTTGACTGTCCTTGTGTTGACATGTCTGTAGTCTTGGCAGGGGTGTAGCTTCCCATCTTTCTTTGGAACCAAAAAAAAGGGGGAGGCCTGGGGAGATTTGAACAGGGTTATGTTACTGTTTTTCAGATGGTGATCGACAAATTCCTGGCAGGGTTTTGTTTGTTTGGGATTGAGGGGATAGGACTTGGCTTGTTTTGGGATGAAGTCCCTAAAAATGTTGCTGTGTGTTGTTATGGTCTGGGATGAGATGTTGAGGGATTAGGAGGAGTTGGACGTTGGGATGAAAGAGGGGATGCTGGACACATGATACCTCGGATATGTTTGATTTGTCAAGGAGGAGGAATTTGCAGGGTGTTCCTTTGCTTGGGATGATGTAGAAGAGGACTTTGGGAGACAGGTGGACGTCTTTGGCTGACTACGTGGTTGATTGGAGATTTTGTCTCTTCTTTGGTCTATGTCTTGGCAAGGACCATCTGATAATGTTGTTTCTATGGTACTATATGGTGTAGACCACGATAGAGACTAGTTTAGACGTTTGGCAAGGGGACATTATGTTTTGGATGACTGTGAGAACACTGTGAGAGTGTATTCTATATGTTTTGATGGGATGGTATTTGTTCTGTAGTGATATGTTCTGATTTGACTTGGAAGGGAGATGGTGAAGACTTGAAGGAGAAGTGTGTGATTGTTATACTGGAACTGCTCTGGATTGGGAAGTTCAGGATGAGAAGTGTCATGGTCCTGTTGATGCTTGGCTTGTGAGTTGTGGGAAAAGTTCAGAATAGGTTGTTTGATAAGATAGATTAGATTAGTTGATGACTGCTCTGTTGGGAGAATTGAGCTAGGTGAGACTGGTGGGTTAAGAGAGATTGCTGGGGACAGGGACTTGGATTGGGCAAGAGTGGATCTGTGTTAAATAGGGAGTAAGATTGATGTTCTGGGTGTTGGTAGGTTTTGGATGGGACTTTCGATAGTGGATGATGTTCTGGTTGGCTGGTGTGTTGTTTGTTGGGCAAGGTATATTGTGGGTGGAATTGTATGGGATGGGTGGTCTCTGTTTGAAGATGATGGAGGATGAAGAATTGAGTGGTATTGGGGTTGATATTGAGGGTAAGGATTGGTTCTGGGGAGGATTGAGATGTGATATGAGTGGGGGGTGTTAGTGAGAACTGGGAGGTGGGGGCATTGGTTGTGGAGGCTGGTATGGTGCTACTTGTTGTGTGAGGGCAAGTAGGGTGAGATGGGTGATGAGGAAGGATGAGGTTCTGGTGTGTAGGTGAAGGGCAGATGGTTGTAGGGATATGGGTGTGTTGTATGTGAGAGGAGGATTGGTAATGTGGTGGGGATGATGAATGTGTGATAGACAGTGAAAGAAAGGGGAAAGAAAGGCAGGAAAGTTAGTGTTGAGGAGGTGAAAGGGTTGAGATGGGATGAAAGAAAGGAGAAGAACTGGATTGTGAGTGATGATGGAGTAAGGGGACATGGGGATGAAGTATTGGGGGTTGGGATGGTATGATTGAGATATGAGGTATGTTTGAGGAAGCAAGGAGACAGGAGACAGGATGATAAAGAGAATATATTATTGGTGTGGCTGGGAGTGGAAGGAATAAAGGAATATTTGGTGATAAAGGTTGGGGTGATGATGTTTGAAGAAGATTTTGGGGGGTTAGGGGGGCGAAGCCCCCCGAAAAAAAAAGGAGGATTGTTGCTGGTTGGAGGATTGGTGTTATGATGTGTTTGGTGTTATTTGGATGTAGTGAACTTGATTTGTAGAGAACAATAGAGGTAAAGGATGATTAAGAAGGGTTGGTAAAGAGGAAGCAGTGTGACAGTGGTGTGACTGAAGGATTGTATGCCTGGAGTGGGGAGAGATGAGAATGCAGGTAGATTGGGTAGATGAAAGTAAAGTACATGGTAGAAGAGAAAAGGAATTGAAGGAACGATGGAGTCACTGAAGAATAAGGCTCCTGTCCTGTCTTTGATGTCAGACCAAGGGAAGTCTGCATCAGGAAGTACGTGATCATCCACATAAGAAACCAGTCCCTGATAGAGGCTGTTGATCACTGTCTCCTGGAGAGCATGGTGC
>JBBPTU010000290.1:0-29322 GCA_038094295.1 Tylopilus aff. beelii | reverse complement strand
CTCGGGCTCCTCCTCCTAACCCTAAGGAGGGGGGAAAGGGGGAAAAGGGGGAAAAGAGCCCCCACCCAAGCGTTCCGCGGTTCGGATCGACGCGGGTGCTGGGGCAGAGAAGCGCAGCGAAGGGGTGGGCGCCGCTCTAGCTCCGTGTCCGGGCACAACAAAAAAACCAGGGGCGGGGAGGGAGAAAAGGGAGAAAAGGGAGAAAAGGGAGAAAAGGGGGGAAGGAGGGGAAAGAGCCCCCGCCCAGGCGTTCCGCGGTCCGGATCGACGTGGGTGCTGGGGCAGAGAAGTGCAGGGAAGGTGTAGGCGCCGTTCTGGCTCCACATCCGAGCCCAAGAAGAAACCGAGGGCGGGGAGGGTCAAAGGGGAAAAAGAAAAGAGCGAGGGGTGTCACATGACCATGCCAAAATGGAAGAAATTACCAGAAATGAAACTTCAATGAAATTTCAACCCTGTATGAAAGGTGCCGTTGAACCCAACCCCATCTGGTCCGCGAAGCTGCCAGTGGGTCACAACGCGGAGACGTTTTAACAAGAGACCGCTTCAAGCTCCTTTTTTCCGAGACCGCATGGCTTCATTTCCTCCCTCATTTCAGCCACACAGCAAAATTCTTTCGCCCCTCTACCTTAGTCGAGACCAGGTCGGTTCGTCTCGTTTAGGCTATCGCTACTTACCTTCGCTACTTACCTTCTCTTTTCATCGCTTGTTCCCACCTCTGATCCCGTCAGACGTATTCCTAGAAAACAGGGGCGTCTATGCTTGCGCTTCTCGTCTCTTCCTTTTCTTCTGGTTTGCCTTCTTCTCTAGCGGTATGTAAGATGTGCATGCGTGCTGGAATCCCTCGGCTGGACGCATCCCAGCGTTGTATCCAAGCCCCCCAAAGGTTGTGACGGCGAGGCCGAGGCCTCCATCTGTTGTTATAGCCAACGTGGCTCTCGTCTATCGTACTCTAAGCAGTCCGAACCCATTCCGGCGTCGGTTAGGCTGGATGCCTCTGCATGGCGGCGCCGCGTCTATTGTATCCCATCAAACGTTAAATACACCCCTTCTGTCGCTCTCTAACTCGCTTAACGTTGAAAACAAGCCGACTGCATGCTTACAGCGCTCCGTATGGGAACGCTCAAACGCCCTCCTCTGCGCTTCGGAGGACGCGTTCACTGGCTTGAATCCATATGCAACCCAACGAAACAGACCTCCAGGACAATACTGCGTGAACGACTGCCTCGTTTCGTTGTCCCGGATTGCCACGTTCCCGTGGCGTAGCGTTCCAGAGGGCACCAGGATTGTGGATCCAGGGGGGAATTCGATGACGAGACCCAGGTCGAAGAGGACAAGGTGGCCACCCACTTTGGGGTCATACGAGCCGCATGCAAAGATTGCACACAGCCCAAACGGAACGTTCCCGCTATCGACGTGCTCCAAAGTGACGACGCGGGGGCCGCAGTTGAACGTGCACGTTGGGAAGATGCTGTTCTTAAACGGCTTTCGGAAGTGAGGGTACTTCTCAAACAGCGGGTTGAGATGGTCCGCGTATTCCTTGTAAAGCTTGGGCGCGTAAAATGCAAACGCACCTGTAAGCTGAGATGGCAGACAGGGGAGATAACGGCATTCGGACTTACCACACATGAACCCGGCAGCCCGAACAAACGCCTTTTCCGACAGAAACGACTCAATGACCGACTTCTCTGGCGTGCTATGTGCCAGATTTCCTGGAACCTGGTGGCATGGTAAGCATCCAGCGGGTCGATTTCTAGGGGCTCTTACCGTCTGTCCTCCACCGTACGAAACCCCAGCAGAAAGGGAAACGAAAGCCCCCCTCCGTTCACGGCGAATCCCCTGAAGACGGCGGGGCGCGTCCTGTAGCAGCTCACCGGCTCGCTTCTGTACATCCTCCCAGTCCTCACCCTTTGGACGACCAGCCAACACAGAGATGACGCGTTCCTCTTCGTCCACAATGGCAAGCGGTGTTCTTTAATGAAGATCGGGTTGAAAGAAACCATGCCAACGAAAGCCATCTTACCGTCCATCCCAATCCACCAACCGAAACCCTTCTGCGAGCAACTCGTCCAGCGCACACTCTGTTGACCGCTTGCAATCCTGGCGTACACTGATGAAAGCCCCCTTTGCTGCTCGAAGCTTCTTCGCGTTAAAACCGACTGGGACGTCGAGGGGCTTGGCGTGCTTCCTAGACAAGGATGTCCTAGGAATACCCGGGCTTTTCATCCTCTCTGCGGCCCGCTTCGCTTTCCTGCGAGCGTAATACCGCGCCTGCTTTGTCGACAGGTTTGGATTGCTTCTCTCGTTAGAAGATTGGTCAACCTCGGTCCGTACACCGCTGCAGTACTCCAAGGAGCCAGTTTCGTGATCGCTGTTGCCAGATAATGCGTGATATACCTCTTGCTGAATGGCAGCATCCATGGAGGAATTGAACGCTGCGAACCGCGTGCGAAGGTGTGCCAACGGAGGGGGCATTCTTCGTTGCAAAGGAAGGGAGCTGTCTGCGTGACACGCAGCAAAGAAATGATCAAGCGCGAGAGCGCAGTCAACGACGAAAACGAAGCCTTGGCTTGCCGGAAAAAAAAAAAAAAAAAAGCGTTACCGCATAGAGCGCGCGTGTCATGGTTGACGAGAAACGGAAGCGCGTCGTGCCCGTCATGCCAGGGTCGGTAGACAAGAATCCATCAAAGGATAGCCTAAGATTCAGGCTCATGGCTAGGTTAGAATTTACCGAAGAGCCCACCAGGGTTCGAAGGGAACCCGGTCAAAAACTCGGACAAGTCAGAGACACGCATGGACAAATCCCTACCGTTTTTGAGCATCCAACCGCTGGGATACATGCGTTCAACCCTCCAGCACACTTCCAAATGCGCCAACAGATAGACCCAACGGAGTGAGCGCGCGTTCCTAACGATGGATGAGCCTATACGCGCTGTAAGTGAGTCAGACTACCGAATCCTGCATGGAGGGCGTCAACTGGAATCGGTGGGGTGCACGGTGCTACGAGGACTAACTGATTGGTATAGCATCGCTTGCACTATATGGTCCAGGGTTGTGGTGGTGGTGGAGTGGTTGCTTGCTGCGGAATAGGAAATGCTGCTTAATCGTCTGGATCGGTTTGGTAGGCTTATAGGTATCTCACACAGGTCGTCCCACTGGTCGGAAGGTGGAAAGATCGGTGGAGCATTGCTTGTGCAGCATAGTCAAAGATAGAGGAATGAGATCGAGAAAGACTTGCTGTGGAATGGCAAGCGTTTCATAATTTAGAGGCAATCGAAGCGGTCGAACGTAAGTTCGACGTAAGTTCGACATAGGTTCGACCTAGCTTTTTGATGCTTAGTCTCGTTTGGTAGCCTGTATGGCGTATTTATTCTCAACTAGGCTATGCACGCGTGAAAAGGTAGCGCACATGTACGTACATTGCACGAGGAGCGGTGAGCCCAGCACGGAAGTCGCCGTCTGCTGGGCCGCGCATGGAATGGCGCGAGAGCGTTGGAAACGCATTGAGGAAGGACGCGCGTACAGTAGTCCAGATCCTCGGTCAGAATATGTCAGGGAGGCGGAGGACGCGGTTAGGGTCGCTTGCACGGAAGGTCACAGGGGGCCGATTCTAGGGCTTCGCATGTTGTGATTCGGAATGGCAACGTGCGCTGTCAGTAAGTTCAATTCGTTTCAATAACTACTTGTGATACACGAAATAATTGGTTGATGGTTTTCGGAGGGACGCATGGAAATGTTTGAATAAGTATTCTCATCCTCCTCTTCACCGCCTCCAGGACCTTTCAGCTTCCTACCGGGCTTTGTAACACGGATCAGGCTTGTGTTTGTATAAAACGGATGAGATTCCTACTGAGCATGCAACCCACTATTCGCACATACTTGCATTTGACGCAGAAGCGCTGTCGTCGTCGTGGTTACCCTGTAACACGTCAGCCCCATGAGCGGGACCCATCGCATGTATGCGCCTTACGGTCTCCTCACTGTCCCACTCGACCCATCGAGAAACTGCAAGGGGTAACCGTTAGATAATGGATAGAAATGGACGTCGGGCGAAGACTTACTCCACTTATCGTCGAGCTTACGCTGGTACAGTGTGTGGATGCATTTCCAGATCTCTTCCACTTTAGCATCTGGTACTTTGTCCACGTCATAGAAATACTGGGCGCCTCCAATCTCCTGCGGCATACGCTCTTGGTAGAATGCACTCCAATCTATGTCGCTTATCTTCACGATCCTGCGAAAGGTGGTTGCATGAATTGTGCTCACCGAAATCGTCCCTGCTGATCTGTTCTATGCTATGCGGGGACCGATCGCGAAATTGATGGATCGTCTTCGGATCGTGACGACCGATGAGGAACTCGCAGACGAGGTACTCGTCAAAGTTCTGGGATCTGAACGCGCCGACGTTCTTGAGGAGGAGTTTGGAACAAGGCCTGATTAAAGCCTCGACCGTGTTGTCCAGGTGGATGATGCACCGCTTAATGTATTCAAGGAAGGAGGCGGGTCCAAGCCCCTTCTTCTTGGAGCTGTTGTAGAGTAGACAGAGGATGGAGGACCTCCAAAGCGTGTCGCGCAAGTGCTGTTCGTAGCTGATTGGAACGTAAGCCCGCAGATACGGTTTCTGTTCTGGTCGAAAAAAGTCCTTTCTATGAACTGCGACCACAGCATCATTGATTTTGGTGATCGTATGCCTGCTCTGCACGGCGAGGTCCAGATGCACCTGGTTGATCTGTGACTTTGGCCAATAGTAGTCCGACATGGTACAAAGCCGTTGTCGTGTCCGGGGCCTTGCGATGGTGTTTGATCGATGGAGTTGTGAAAGGCGTCGCTTCGAGATGTCAAGCGCAATATAATAGGGCTTGTTGGAAACAACTCAGACCCCTCATTATGAACTCCGACGTCTGAAAGCACGTCGTTAGGTAAGTCCCCGCTCCGACCTCTTCCTTCGCCGCTCAGTGGTCATTCAGTACGTTTTTTTTTTGCCGCATTCCGTACGTGTTCAGATTAGTTCAGGGCTATGTGCTCGATCAAGTCCAGTCAATGGACCTATCTCGCCCCATGTTCGATGCGGGTTTGGTGGCGTTCGGTCGCACTAATCAATGCTTTCGCAGATCGTAGCTCCTGTTCCAGCACACGTTACATCGTTTGTACGACGTACTGAACTAACTGAGTAGCTTCGCAAGAAACGACAAATCTACAACCTCTCCTGGATCCCTCCACAATCCCTTCCTCAGTTCTGTTTTGGCATCGCCAACCTTCCATGCTTTCATAATCGATTCCATGATGAAACGTGCACGCCGGCATTCTCCCTTCGCTTCCTCGAACGAAATATCGTCTTTCTTTGGATGAATACCTTCGTCCATGTCTGTGAGACGCTTCGGGTCCTCCTTGACCAACACCGCGAGCGCTAAAATACACCTACGACGGAACTGGAAGCGTGGTCCGACTTTCGTATGGGATAGCGTTGTTATTTACTGTACGAGGTCCGGAATTAACAGAGTACCCACCGTGCTTTGTGTTTACGATGTGGGGAAGAGCTATTGCCATTCTATAGAGCTTCCGAACGATACCAGGATGGAGTGCGTTGAACGATGCCGCGTTCGCATCACGACCGTCTAAGCCAAAGTCAAACGCGAGGCTCATTTCGGTTAGATGCATCGTGTTGTAAGACAAGAAATGACCACCGGACATGACAGATGAGACAGGGGTGTAGACCATGTGGTTGGCGCCAGGAACCTGGATTCTATTTATGCGTCAATGACGTGGAATAACGAATGCGTACAGCGTGGGACTCACAGGATAGAACCAGGCTCGAGGAGGACGGTGCCAACCTCGACGTTTTGGTCGTACGAGTCGGCGGCCATAGTAGTATTGTAGTAGCTGTCCCATTTTGCGAGGATGTCGGCACGACTTTTCTCGTCCACATCGCGCAGTCGTGCATAGCCCCAGAGCTTCGCCCCTGCACGAACGAAAGAGAAGGTGATGTACCCACCGCCATCGTGATGAGGGTATGTCATGAAGCCGGCATGCGTCATGACCTCCCACCCGATAGCTTTCCACACGTCATAAGGTATTGTAATTGGCCCGCCAGGCTGCGGCATGGTTGGAAGTGACGCAAGACCTTCATTTGTGACATAGGACTCGGAGGCGGTAGCATCGATTGCTATAAGATCGTCCATGAGTGCTCTGAGAAAAGGGAGAGGTATGGATGACCTATCAACCGTACATGCGGTTACGGCACGTACCTCAGGACGGCGGGAACCTCGGGGCTGCTGACAGGGATATCAAGGCAGTTATAGCATTCGGAACCTTTTTTTTCGGCCACGACGAACTCCTCGAGCGTCCCACTACAGTATTGAAGGTCGAACTGCCGCTGGGAAGGTTGTTTCTCGAGGACCTTTGCCCTCGCCCTCGCGTCTGAATTGCGATGAGACTTTTCTCCTCCAAGAAATTGCCGAAGGTACTATACCTTGCCACTGGACCGGTCGACCAACCGGATGTCTGTGCGATGCGATGGACTCCAGGGAGAAGTCCATATCGAACTCTGGATCCCATCCGTGGAGCAGAACTGAGGAGCCGTTGCTCAGTGCTTCCGAGATCTTTCCCCGCAGTGATATGATGTCGCCATCTGTACCGATGCTCATTTCAACGATCATCGGGTACCCTTTCGATTGAACCATGGATGCCTTCGGAGAGTCGATCAAGTAGCGGCTCGCTTTTTCGTCCTTTGTCGACGTTCGACGTTAAGCGGTCGATCCAGTATGAAAGCAGCGATCCTAGCAAGACTGACCTTTTCAGATACCCAGGATGGGTACATATACACGCCATGCGCTTCGCATTTAGCAACTCGTACCCCGACGGGTGTCTGTTGTATCGCTTTGAGAAGCCGTTGTCGATCTAGCAAGTTTGATCACTATTGTCGGTGCACACCGCTAGTTTATTTCTTGTGCTAACCTTGCCCCTCACGCCTCTTGCGCTCCGCGCGTAGCCTGAATGTATCCTCCGTGGCATCCGCAGAGAGCGTTTGATTGCTCAGCGCTTCTTCGATATCCTCGATTGTGGTGCTATGCTCCAGTTCCCCGTGTGGCTTGCCAATTCTTTTCGAAGCGGGGGTTGTCGCTGTCACGGTATCTCGCTGGGGCTTGGACACAGCGGCAGTGCTTTGCGATAGCGCCTGAAGCCACATAAGCAACGAAGGAAGTGCATTGATTCGGATTGTAGATCGTACCTTTGATACCAATCCACTCCTCGCTCTCTTCGCTTTAGGAGTGCTATCCGTGATCGACGGACGTTTACGAACTCTTGCATTTCTCTTACTTGTACCACTGCCGTGTGTTCTTTGTGGCATTGGTGCGGTCTCCTCGCGCACGCAACCAACTCCAACGGACATCAGGAAAATCGCAGCTAATTTAGAATGACCAAGGGAGGCATGGCTTGAATTCCTTGTTGGATCCAGTGAGCATACAAAGGCCAACCCTTTTTCTGCATCTGGAATAGCATACACTGTCAGGTCCAATGCGCTGAGCGCTGGCGGATTCATGTGGTCCCAAGTAACCCATCCTTCCGTCTCGAGGAAGATGGAGAGGACGTGGTTGTTTTTGGTTGTTTGAACGTGGACGTCAAGTGCGCAAGGAAACTGTATCTCGTCATTGTTTGTTGGAACGGTTGGTCCGTGGTAGACGTCAAAACAGATGTTGCGATCTTTCGTATCTTCGATGCGCATACGGGCGGTAGTAAAAGAGGTCATAGTGAGTCTGGGTAGCAGTCGATTGGAGGGAAACGATAGCGCGATAATTGTAGTGCCCTGATGCCGACGACATGAGGTTCCAATGCGTTCGGCTGTTCGGCTGTTCGGGCAACGGAAGCCGCGTTCGGTCGTTCAGCCATGCTCTGCAGGCCTTTTCATTTCCTGCTCTATCAAGAGGGTCGCGATGAAGCTGCTGGATAACTGCGCATAGGAATTCAAACGTCTAACTAGCAAATCTGCGGCAGGACTCACCGCTAGCATGGTCAGGCTCTTTCTCCCAGTTCCGCACTGAAGAAGGAAATAAAGAAAGAAAAGCGCGTACTGTGTGCTTACATGCATGAAAAAGGTCCATTTCCCAGGTTCGTGTGATGCCTCAGGCGTGGCTGGTTTATGGCGCTTGGTTAGTGTCCTCACGTACATCTCCGGAACGCAAAGCTCCAACAGTCTCACATGCTTCTTCTGTGTTTTGCACTGCTCACGCCCCGCAACGGCTTCCGTAACTGCTGGAATATCTGGTTGTAGATCGCTGCAGATTGCGGCGAACGAACGTATGCGTCCTGTGTCGGTTATGTGCTCGTTCGCAAGTTCAGTCGTTCGGTCACGTGCTTGACGACCCGAACGAACCACGATTCGCTATGAAGCGGTCGTTATGCGTCGCTCTTCCGATGGAATACGTAAGTAGGTTCGCATCGTGCCACAAGGCTCTTATCCATCATCCGTCGCATCCTACCATCGTACTAACTCCACACATGGCGGATACCCTTTTCCCAAGACTTGCAAAGCCATTGAATGAAGTGCAGCTCATTTGCATCATTCGGTACTCTGCAGGACCGCCTGGAAACGACGGGACTTTCCTTGTCACTTCCCTCAATAAGTCTGACAGTAAAGAATGGATGAACCCAATTACGGTCCCTATGTCTTATCGCGATCACTTGGAGCGGTTTCTATGGAGGCACCAGGTCTTTATGGAGGTATTGGAGCGTTCGGCACAGCTCTCCCTCGCGGTTGGTCTCCGTCCATCAATTGAGCGATATGTAATCTATATGGATGGAATGGTAGAGGGTCTCCTCACTGCCGCAAGAAGCGAAGACCGGGTGCTCAAAAACTTCCGTTCCCATACGTTCGATCAATATCTCGCCACGGAGTACTTTGTCGGCAAGCACGAGTACCATCATGCTGACGTCTGGCGTTTCAACAATCCTAGCATTATATTAGAACAGACGGACGTCGAGACGCTTGGTATGTTTCGATCTGTATTCCAACGTCCGCTTTGTACTGAAAGAAAGGGTTCTCGAGATTGGGACACCTTTTATGAAACCCAAGACGAAAAAGATCCTGCCTGGTCTGGATTAGAGTTCGCATGGGACGTGAAATCCGTGGAAGACAGCCAATGGCAGCGCCTCGCTGATATCGTTGCTGACCATCTTGGTTTCACGAACCCAGAGACTGATGGTAGGTACTACTCACTGCTCCTGACTCTGTCCCACTCTCAACGATCCGTCGATTACATTTGATTACATTTGGATCAGAAAAGCTGGTAAGGAAACGTAGGAGAACTTTGAAGGGAAATGGCATTGTGGCAACTCGAGGTACCCTTCCTTGTGAAAAGATAACGCCGACAGGTTTTACAAGGAATCGTAGCCACGAAACAGAATGTGTCGGCTGGTCCCAGTGGTGACCGTCACGGGCCACGAAGCAGTAAGCGTTCAGATATCCCAACATGGAACTGTATGTTATGACTGATATGACTATGGCTATTAATCGAAGCAGGAAGCACGGGCGCTGCTACCTATCCAACTCGGCACCGTGCCAATGCCACCATAGCTTCCACCAAAGCTACCGCTTGCCAACGCCGTGCCGCGGTGGCCTCAAGGCGGGCAACACAAACCTCAACCCCAGAAGAGTCAGACAGCGGAGGTATGTATTCTCCGTCGTCACAGCGTCGCAGTTCGAATGCCCCACTGGAATCGTCGCATGGCATGATGCTCCGTGGAGGTAAGGTGCAGTCGAATCAGCATCCCCAGCTATCGGCCATTCTTGGTCTGTTGGGCCATCAACCCCTGCTCATACGTACCGTAACTCTTTCTGGTCTATTACTAATCCAGCGTTGGTCCAACTACAGCTCTATTTATCGTTGCAACACTATCCTCTGATACCGCTGGTATGTTGCAACCGCATTTCGGCGTGCCAGACTAGTCAATGTTTTTCCATAGATAAATGAAGCTCACACGATCGCTCAGACCGTAGCGAGATCAATCGCAAGAGCGGTCCAGACCCTGGTAAATAAGTTGACCTATACAGAATTATTTCGATTTCGATTTCGATTTGATTGGGTTACAGATCTTGACAAGCTGTTTGACTTGACTTGCAATGGGAGGTTGCCATCTGGTTAGTTATCATATTCATTAGTAAATGGGGTCTGGAGGGAAGACATCCCCCGCCTAGTCAGGGTCAGTTAGGTTGGTAGGTTTAGGTCAGCGAGGCTAGGTTAGGTTGTTAGGTTAGGTTGACTTAGCAGCCAGTTAGTCCTCCAGACAAATCAGATTCACAGATCGCTTCTCCATTTGTCGTGTGACTGTGGTTAGCTGGTTTGGAGGCCAGTTAAATCTGTAATAGTTAGTAGTCGTTCGGTGGTCGTTCGGTGGTCGTTCGGTGGTCGTTCGGTCTCGTTCGGTCTCGTTCGGTCACATTTGGCGTTCGTTTTGTGGTCGTTTTGTGGTTGTTTGATGGTCATTTGGTAGTCGTTTAGTCGTATTCAGTCTCGTTCGGTGGTCGTTCGGTCGGGTTCGGTCGGGTTCGATCGGGTTCGATCGGGTTCGGTCGGGTTCGGTCTCGTTCGGTCACATTTGGCGGTCGTATTGTGGTCGTTTTGTGGTCGTTTGATGGTTTTGTGGTCGTTTGGTCGTATTCAGTCTCGTTTGGTGGTCGTTTGGTGGTCATTTGGGTGTGTTCAGTCTCGTTCGATAGTCATTTGGTGGTCGTTTTGTGGTCGTTTGGTCGTGTTCAGTCTCATTCGATGGTCATTTGGTGGTCGTTTGGTGGTCTTTCGGTCTCATTGGCCTCGTTTGGTTGGTGTTGGTAATTTCATGTCGATTCTGTAATCTCCCATGGTGTTGATTCACATTTGACGGTTACAAATACAACTGTGGCAGAGAACTCATGTCAGATTGCTAGTAGTACATGTCAGGATACAATTCATGTCATAACACAGGATTGTGAAGAGTATGCAACCAATTATGAAGTGCTACGTTGAACGTATCTGCAAAGACTCCGAGCCCTTCGTTATTCATGACACGCATCCATAGGCTGGTTGTCAGGGAACGCTCTACTTCGTTGACGAAATACATAGCTCGGCCGTTTCTTGAGTTGATCCCGATGTCTAATCGGCAAAAAACAGATATTGATACGGATCCACCAGAGTCTGCCTTTTCCATTAGCACGAGCTCCTTCCATGTATCGAGTGCGAATGCGTGGAATTCTTCATATCCCAGTCTTCTAACAGAGATCGTGCCTTCGTCTGGTCTGCACAACCTTTCTGCAGTGAAGGATGTGTCGCATATTCGCTCGCTTTCGCAAGTTGAATGGTGAAATGGGACGTCATACCATACCGATTTGGAAACTAACCTTAGCTCCTCCAGCGTCCAAAACTCCCTGACGTCCCGTCCACGCCAATCACTTGCTACAACGTTGAACTCTTGCTCTTCTTCACGTCCACGTTTACGCTTTCCTTTATTTTTCCCCTTGTCGGGTTGTTGCCCCTCATTGCGATACGTATGGACGACATGCACGATCTCACCCCCAATGATGAACACCCGATATTCCCCAAGTCTTTTCAATGTTTCGACATAGTCTTGGGAAAACCATATCTCATCATGGCGTCCTTCTGCTCTCAGATGTTCTACCGTCCTGAGGTGTCGTTCCTGGGGCATAATTATGTGAAGCCCGCAGTCGCTGTGTGAACGCTTCAACACCGTGCCGACTGGAATCGGTTCGTCCAGTGATATTTTCTGCGTGTCTGGTGGTGCCGCTTGTACCAACTGGCTTACCAGGATGAGGTCGAGGACAGTGTTCAGTTTCAGCCCAGCTCGTTCCAACTGCCTTGGGAGTGGCCACATGCGCAATGGCCTAATGACTCGAAGGTTCTGTGTGAACCGTGTTATCTCATCCTGTGATGACCACCGATAATGAGGCTGTGTTCTGACTGAACGTTACCAAATCACCGTCGAAGTACACGTCAGAGATATCACCCACCGATAGTTGATCGTGTAGTCTATTCCACCGAGAATGCAGTCCACGTCCATGATATCGTGTATGGTGCGCTTGTCCAAATGCACCACGGCATCCTTGAACTTGTCCCACGACATGAACAAAACTTCGAAATTCTTGGGCGCCCTCGATGGATGCCTGCCCAAAGCGATCATGACCCACAACTGCAACGTATGCCTTCTAGCATTCCGTTCATATAGTACGACGATGGCACTCACCCATTCGAAAATATATGCCCTTATGGCTTCTGAACCTTTCCGACTTGAGAAGGGGAAAATATATCCTGGTATGCATGCATTCACCCGTTCATACGTAGACCGAGGGATTGATCGCTCGGTATATGCAAGGTCTGTTTTTGCCATCGATATGACATCGGCCCTACGACTTGGATCTGGAACATAAAGGACCGTATACGTTTGATGATCCATCGGAGGCGTTGGGTGGGCCCTCCTAACACCGCTGCTAAGAATTCTTGTCGCTCTAGATTGGAAGGGACCGTCTTGATTGCTGCTCTGACACGTAGAGTCCACGTCCATGACGCGCAGAAGGTATTCCTCGACCTCAGGACTGGATCTGGAAGCCCCGCCTTCATCTATGTCCATTCCGTCGTCGCACTCCGCTGTGGAGCGTGAAGGACCTGCAATCGCATTGATACGGATGTCCTTCGCCGGTATGTGCTTCACAATTTCCTCGACATCCGAGAGCAAGCCTTGGTCTTGAACTTTTGTCTTCTTATTGTGAACTTTCAGGTGCTCCTTCAATCTCTCTTCTGATATTGTACCAAACCTACGGATCTGTGCTGTGCCTTCTGAAATATGAGACTCACTGGGCTTGAACAGGTGTGCCAGCTGGTTTCTCAATTCCATAGCCTCCTCCCTCGTTGTGTCCTGAACAAGTTTGTAGCAAGGACAGCTCGGAACGCAGCCATTGCCGTGTGCCATGTTCGACGATGCATGGCGTCTGCCAGAATGGCCTTCACGATACCAAAGAATCGACTTTGTGGATGGGGAGATGCATGGAATGGAGATGCAGGTGTGTGGACAGACCTCAAAGCCTTTCAAAGCGACGTGGTTTCGTTTCTCGCGTCTCTGCATGGTACGATGAGTGTGACTCTGAAGTGCCGGCCTAAAAGCATTTACGATAACATGCCGCTATGTGGCGCTCGGAGATTACACCACACCACACTCAACCATATATATACCGGCGGATAGACGGACATAGATGAATAAACGGACCGGTGGTTGTAATGACACGACTAACATAAGTAATACAGCGCAAGTACACAGGTGCAAACGCCGTTGCGTTGACAGATCAGACGACGATCTGCGGTGTGTAGAAAAATACACAGGGACCACCACTACAAGTCGAGCGAAAACACATCTGAATTTGTTTGCGTCAGTGAACAAGAAAGGTGGTAGGAAGTGGACCTGGAACCCACCACCAACGTATACGCGTTCTTTCTCCCCGTCCTCCACCTGGATCATGGCATAGGGGTGGTGGTATTCGTCGCAGTACGTCTCGATCGCACCCGCAAGACATTTCTCAAGGCCACTGCCGTCAAGGTGGAATGCTAGCCATCTGGAATCTTGACCTGACCAGTGTACACCTTGTGTTGCATTGTATGTTGCCCAGGCTTTGTGGGCATAAGGTTCCTGTGGGACGCATGACATGGTATACAGTACTCACAGGCATGGAAGACGTCTGCTGTACGAAGGTTCACCGGGTTCTCTCGTTGCCATTTATTGACGGCACTGGGTTCATGTCTCCCGACATGCAACTCCTCGAGCATGTAAATTTCCAGGAATCTCACACGTTTCTGTGGACTGGCGGTGGCTGCATCTCCAAGATGTGTTCGTACATATTGGAACACTCTGTTGTAATATGCTGCATGGTCTCGTATTGCATGTATCACATGCTCTGCAACGTCTGCGAGGAGGTTTGGTGTGATTATGAAGTACGCCAGTAGTTGACGTTTCCAAAGAAGTCGCCTGATGAGCTCGAGGTAGAAGCGAGGCGCCCTTAGTACCTCTTTGTCATCGTGGTCTGTCCGTTTTGTACCACAGTAGACAACGACGCATTCTTTATCGAGAACACAATACAAAGGCTCTTCATGAATGTCTTGAATCTCTCTGTCCTTTACTGGTTCTATCGGGAACAGCGTCCACTTTGGGACAGAAGAGTCGAGAGCCATGGGTGGCAAAGTCGGCTGAATCCACATTACTAATAAGTCCAGAGCAGTACGTAGTACTTACCGCCATAGTGAAGCGAAACGATCGATGGTGGTCACATAGATATACAGCGCTGACTTTGTCCCTCATCAATGACAGCCATTACATCAGCATTCCTTTTCTGGAAAACCGAGAGATCTGCTGTTAACCTCTAGAAGCTGGCAAACGCATCCCATTGTATTTTACATAGGTGTGGCCAATGCCTACTCGAGCAGTAGTTCCACAAGGAATGATAAATCGACGATCGGTCCTGGATCCCTACACGATCCCTTCCTAAGTTCTTCCTTTGGGTCCTCTACATCCCATACTGCCATGATGGCATTGATGATGTGTAGCGCACGAATTCGTTCCCCCTTCATTTCTTGAGATATAATGTCATCTTCCCTCGGATGAACCCCTTCTTCCATGCCCATGAGCCACCGTGGGTTTTCCTTGACCAACACTGCCAATGCTAGAATGCACCTCTTCCGGAATTTGGTATGTGGAACTGGCTGAAGCCTGAATACCCTCGAAGCGACATCAGAATGATGGCGCACCGTGTTTACTTTTTGCCACATGTAATATCGCGATAGTCATCCTGTAAAACTTCCGAATCACGCCGACATGTGTTGCATTGTAGGATACCAAATTCCTGCCATCGCCGTCCAAACCAAGGTCAAAGGCAAGGCTTAATTCTGTCAGATGCATGGTGTTGTATGACAGAAAGTGTCCACCAGACATCAGGGCTGGGGTGAGTGTATATACCATATGATCGGTGCCAGCACATTGGATGCTGGTAGACATGGGTCGTTTACCATTCACAAAATGAGATACAGTAACACTCACAGAATGGAATCATGTTCGAGAAGGATGGTACTGACATGGATGTTCCTGTCGTACATGTTGGTTGACATAGTGTTGCCATAGTATCTGTTCCACTTGGTGAGAACCTCGGCACGATTTGTCTCGTCCACACCGCTGAGATATAAGAATGCCCAGAGCTTCATGCCAGCACGAAGAAATGAGTACGTGTTGTACCCGCCTCCATCATGGCGTGGGGGTGCCAAGAAGGCTGTGTGAGTCATGACATCCCACCCGTTCGACTTCATAGAATCATAGTGCATCATTGTAGGTCCGCCATATCTTGATTCTCCGTCACACGATGCTACTCCATTGTCAGTGAGATACGATTCAGATGCTGTGGTGTCGAACGCTGTCATGTCGTCCATCAATCGTCTAGTTCATAAAGACATGTAAGCGACTTGTTCATCGACGGCAACGGCATGCTTCACGAATGTGCATACCTTAGAACTACTGGGACTTCCTGACTGGCTACAGGAATCTCAAGGGAATTGTAGCATGAAGAGCCTTCGTTCCCAGCACGAACGAATTCCTCCACTGTGCCCCTTTGATATTGGTTACTGAAGTCATTTTGTGCATCAGGTTTCTTCGAAACGTTTGCTCGTTCGATCGCATCTAAAAAGCTGAGCACCACGTAGATCACGATGACTAGGATGTGCTGAAACACACCTTGCCACTGCACAGGCCTACCAGCTGGATAGCGGTGCACAGAGATGGACTCGACAGAGAACTCTGTCGTGACCTCTGGGGTCCATCCATGTAAGAGAACTGACAAGCCCTTACTCATAGCATCCACGATCTTCTCCTGGAGGAGACAAACATCACCCTTCGGATCAAAGTCCATTTCTACGAGGACCGGATGTCCGTTTGCTATGACCGAAGATGCTTTCGGTGCATCGATCAGATACTGACTTGCCTCCATATCCTTCACATCGAAAGGTGATCTGGGAAAGGTGTTTGGAGTTGGTATGAAGGACTGACCTTCATCGAAATCCACGATGGATATATATTGACACCATGTGCCTTGCATTCTATTGCCTGAACTCCCATAGGAATGTTCTGAATCGCATTGATGATTCGATCTGCATCTAAGAGGCAACGTCCCATTTCAAACATCTCAACAACAAGGCGAAACATGTCCGAACCATTTCTGTTAGACCACGTTGTTTTGCTACCTTCACTCTTCTCTGTGATTGTCTTCTGGATCGGTGTGTCCTTCGATATCTCGGTTTCGATGTCCTGTCTGTGTTTCTGGCCTTTGGTCCCTTGTGTGCATCGCAAGCTGGTGGGTGTGTCATCCGCAGTACTGGTCTGTGCCCTCTGAGCGATCGTTGGCTTTGTGCTTTTTTGGAGGGGCTCAACCATACCTTCATAGTTGTCCCAATTTTCGCCCTCTTCTTTGTCTTGGACTGACTGTCTGCAACCGCATTGCATTTGCGAACCAGTGGACCTTTTCTGTTCATAGCACTAACTTCTATCGCTCGGGACGTGGATGTCCATAGCCCTTCTTCTCCATGAATGCCAACGAACCTGAGGAACCGTGCTGCTAACTCTGAGTGATCTATAGATATACAGGTCGCCTTTTCCATGGCACCCTTCGAGCGAACTAAGGCAAGGCCAGTTCCGATGTCTGGTACAGCATAAACGACCGTATCGGACGATTTGTTGAGAGCTGGTGGGGTTGTGGGGTCCCAAAGAGTCCAGCCGTTCGTTTCATCGAAGATGGAAAGTATGTGGTTGTTCCCAGTTTTCTGAACATGGATGTCGAGTGTGCATGGGAACTGTATTTCATCATCGTCGGTAGCTGGAGTCTGTCCATGGTAAACATCGACCGAGATTACACAGCCTTTCATATCAACGACTTGGAGACGAGCATTTGTCGATGTTGACATGGTGGTTGTACTGGGTGCACAGCAACAGTACTGGGGGAGTTGAAGAGACTGGTGGTGATGGTTTGGATCCATGCTTTTCTTTCCATCACATTCATCTTGATTACATCACCTTCGCTCATTCATTTCCATTTTAACAACGGTGTGTTGGATGCATGTAGACTAAGATGTCACCAATGCATTGCCAGTGGGTTGGTTGTTGGATGTTCAGTCAGATGTTCGGTTGGTTGTTTGGTCGTTCAGCCCCTTGCTTGTGTGCTCGTTTCGGCGCTTTGGAGTTTGTGTGCATACCATGAGGCAAACATGGTTTCATATTCCAAGTTTCCAAATCAGTAAAAGACTTGATTATCTGATGATATACCAATCTAGGCCATTGACCACTACCGCCACCACCACCACCACAACCCCAAACATAACAACCTTCTACAGCGTGCTCCAGGAGGTAGATGTCTGACATACTGTTTCCCAAGTTTGCAAAACCACAGAACGAATTACGACTCATTTCCATCATCCAGTATTCTGTCGGAGCACCAGAAGATGGTGGAACATTCCAGGTTACATCCTTCAACAAGGTCGCACGAAACAAATGGATGGATCCAATCACAGTCCCACTCTTCTATCACGATCACCTGCAGCGATTTCTATGGAGGCATCAGGTCTTCATAGAGATCTGGGAACGATCTACCCAGCTTAGTCTTGCTGTCGGTCTCCGTCCTTTGATCGAACAGTACATATTATACATGGACGGAATAGTCGAAGGTTTGCTCACTGCAGCCAGATCTAAGAATGCGGTGCTACCTCACTTCCGTTCTCGTCTCTTTGACCAATATCTTACTACCGAATACCATGTCGGAAAACACCAATATGACGATGCAGACGTTTGGCGCTTTGAACATCCGAATACGATACTAGAGAAGGTGGACATAGATTTGCTTGGTACGTTGTCTCACACCATCTTTGACACCAACTATGGGCTAATAGATGCATGGGAAAGACTGGGATATGTTTTATGAAGCACAGGATTCAAAGGATGCTACCTGGTCTGGAATGGAGTTCGCATGGAATGTGGAGAATGTGGCAGAAAATGACTGGCAACGTGTCGCTGATGTGGTGGCAATATCCCTTGGGTTCACAAACCCTCCATCAGACAGTAAGTAGGTCTACTTTGCTCTCAGGGTCCTCTTCTGAACTGTCATAGAAAAGCCACCTAGGAAACGAAGAAAGACGAAGGGACAGGATCTGGTCAGAGCTCAAGGTAGGCTCTCCTTGCTCTCTCGCACTGTGCAATCCAACAAATAGTTCACTGTATGCATCATAGCTACACGGCAGAATTCCTCAAGAAAATGTAAGGATTTTATCATGCCTTTGCATGACAGGGAAAGCATGAGCATATGATTGTAGCAACCACTGCAAAGGCGTCCCATACCTCTTCAACCAACAATCGTCGACCAGCAACCAGGTCTACCATCACCTCCGAAGGGAGAAAAGGTGCCGCAGACATAAGCACTGCTGTGGGTTCTATTGCTACCCAGACCACTCGCTTACACCATGGCATCGTTCAGAAAGCCAAAGTGCAAGGGAAACCTCTTGAGAGAAGCACAAGTCCTCCATTGTTAGAAACCCGTGGTTCTGTTGCCCCATCTGACTTGTCGTATGGGGCCAGGATCACAGCTGCATCGCAGTCAAATTCCATATCCCCATCAGTTGGCCATGCTGGGTCCGATGGCACATCCAGGTCTGCATGTATGTGCTGGATGATTGCCATGGCATGGGTCGATTTACATGCGCACAAATAGCTCAATTACCACAAAGCCCGTCTCTGGCTATTGACCATGATGATGATGAATCCGATGTGCCGTCAACCCCTAATTGTATGTCTCTGATCATTCAGGCAGGATGATTATGTTGATTCGATTGGACATTTGGAAGCCTCTTTGTTACAAAGCTCTCCCTCCAATGCTGCCTGTGTGTCACACTGGCAGTCATGTTCGATGTTTTCAAGACTAATTCATTTCTCCTCTCCGTAGACGAACAAGAGTGGGCAGGCCTCTCTGAGTCAGAAAGCCATGAAAAAAGTGGAGATTCAGATGCTGGTGGGTCGTTTTACTTCTTTGATCATGGATTTATGGATGCATACGTGTGCACACTGGCAGATCTTGACAAACATTTCCACCTGCGACAGGCAGTGGCTAGATTATACCAAAGTTAGTGTACCTGCTTCACTCTGTATCTACAAGCTTCAATTGTCGAGTAATCACAAAATTTCTACATTACATAGCCGACTCAGAAATGGTGCATGACACTGGCACAGGGCACCTGGAACATAGAAGTGTGGGCGAAGGCTGCCACCTTGCTGACATACATCAATCTAGCGTTGACATGCCATCGCTGCCACACGGGTTCAAGTCCAAAGATGAACATACACTAGCTGGCCTTCTCTCCGAGCTAGAGGTGGCATCGACAAATAGAGACACAGATGATGAAGGGAGTGAGTTTCAAACCATCCCACTATCACTGCTCTGAAGCCAGTTCGCGTGATATAGAAGATACAGATCTGTCTGTGATCCAGGACATGTGTTATGATGACTATGCAAGCGATGCATCTGCCCCACCATCCTCAGACGGCAATTCACTGACATCCAGAGCTACTCGATCAAATTCCCTTCCATCAGATGATGGATATGCTTCAGATGCATTTGACATACCTGTCCAATGCTTTGCAATCCAGCCAATGGCAGCATCACCTCATGAAAATCTCAAACATGATGAATGGTCACCAGACTCACTGGCAGTTGGATCAAAGCAAGATTGTCCTCCATCCAAGTCCACACATATAAGAGAATCTGTGAAGCAGACCTCTGAACATGCCAGTGGGACCAGTGAACCTGACTTAGGTGGCCAGAATGCAGAGAATATCCATGGAGGTAGGTTTCCAACGATAGTGGGTGTATGTCATGTTCCATGATGCCACAAAACTTGAAGCATTCACATCTGTCGAGGACGTTATCTCTGAAAGGCAGAAGGAAAAGTAAGGCATGAATCTGGTTCATTCAATACTTGTGATACTAAACTACGATGCTGGAAGGCGTCCTAGGGGTCGACCCGCTGGATCAAAAACCAGAAAATCGGAGGTGACATCAAGCTGGAAGACTCGTTTGAGAAGTAGGACTACATCACAACCAGCAGACAGGTCATTCATGGACAATGATACGTCAACAAGAAAACCGCCTGGTCAAAAGATCAGCCAGAAAGCTACGGATGTACTAGGAGCCAAGACAGACATGAAACACGGTGTACCGCCAAGGGTCAAAATAAATCAGGAGAAGACGAGAAACTTGAAGATAGCACCTCAGACATTCTCGAGGAAACGAAAGGCTGAAGATGACATGGACGAGCCTATCATACAAATCAAAGTCAAAAGAAGCACTGATCCACAATCTCCTTACACGTTTCAATCGGCAACAGTCACCATCGACTCAAGAAAATCATGTACCTCACAAAGTGTCACACCTTTCCGACCATCAACTCATTCACACACTTCTTTGGCATCCATGTCTGGAAATGTGATGAATGCATCACAAGATGGGCTTGATGCCCTGAAACGTTTCAAACAGTATGTGGAGGATATGGCTACAGCTTGTAGCGACAGGTCCAAGCTTCATAGCAAGGTGAGCGGATGTCGTTAGCCATGCGTGTCGTGATCATGACGTGACTTTTCAGGTCACCGAGGGAATGACCACCATACATCGGATGCATAAAACACACTCGGACAAGAGCAGTGAGTGGACGGCTTTGCTTGCCAACGATGTAAGCAAATACCTTCATTGCTACCTATGTTTATTTATTTTATTTACCCTTGTATCAGAAAGCTTTCCACGACAATCTCAAGGTTTTGGGATCTTACTTTCTGGCTCTGCGAACACAGTCCATTCAGGTAGACAATGAAACCCGTGGTGGACTGGTAATTCTTGGACGGCTTGGAGGTATAGATAAAATGGATAAGAGACGAGATAACTAGCTGGCTACTGTAACTAAATGAAATTGCATGAAGCCGTTTTACTGCATGAAGGGCATTTGTAATATGGTCCCACATAGCTGGGAAGATTTGGATCATGCAACCTATCAATATCCATCCAAGTGGCTGACGTCAGATGAGTGCCCTCATCCTGCATTTGATGAAGCAGGTCCCAGGCATAAATGACACCTCTGCCATTGCCTGTAATCCCATGCTCTTCACCACGCTGGATAGGTGTGCACAGTAAAGCTACAAAATCCTGTTTGCGTGCATGCCTTGATCCCTGCAGCCCTGTCGACACTGCAACAGAGATGGGAATTCCAGAAGCATCTGTTGACAAGGCCTGTAAGCAATTTACATGATACCAGGATTCACACAGTCTGCAATAGCGTTGTGTGTCTTCATCTGGATTGTATGCCTTTCTGCAGACGTTGCACATGTGGACAGGACTCTATGATTGTACAAACATCGTTCAGGGCAATGTCTGGTGGAACATCAAGCAACTTACTGCTATCTCAAAAACAGACTTTGACTTTGACGATTTCTTCCTTTCTATCATCCAGCGGGTGTAGTGGGCATGTGGAGGTATTGTAGTATCCGAAACCTTGCTATCATCGAATGGCACCACTTCCTCTGGTGCTGAGAATACATGCTAAGACTACAAAACTGCTCAAATTATGTTGATGCTTACAATCAATGCTGGTAGCATCCACAATATCATTATCATCAGACAAAAGAAGCTCATTCTTTCCAACATGTGGGTAAAACCTTCAAGCTCATACCATCAGTGCCTGCTTATATGTATATATATAAACTGCTGGTCAATACCTACGTTTGGCCTTTCATGTCTTGACGCCGTTGATACCATTGCACCTTCACCCATACGTTGATTGCTGTCACATGATTGACCTTCATCATGACAGGTTACCCCAATAGTAGGATTCACAAAGGAAGGTCATGCTGCATACCATTTCCACCCTGATATCAACTATCTTTGCATGCCATCTCTCGTGTCCCTCTGACATGACTGCAACGCTGTGACATGCTATAGTGAGTCCCACAGTAACTGGTGTGATCATGATGAAGACATTACATATCTCCCCGGAAAAACGTGTGTGAATCTAAATTTCCCAGTCTAGTTTGTCTCAAAATGAACACAGCGACATCAAGCACATACCATTTGTCAGTCTATTCTGCACTGTAAAACAACAATGATGATAAATATGTATGCCAGTGTGGAAATGGTGGTGTTCATGCCAGTTAGATCTCCAATGGTATCCATGGCTTGAAATTGCCCAAGGGTTGGAACCTCTGTCTGCTTCTTCTTGTTCATGATGATGAAGGCGAAAAACCTGTGTGAAATTATCTAAACACATGCTCAGCACTGGTCTTATTCATGGCAACAGTTTTAATTTCATCAATCGGAACTTGAAACAGAAACTCACACAGCCTTCTTCTGATAGTGCATCTTACATGCTTGGGCAAGATTCTCACCGTTTTGTATTTGAATATTTTTCCAGGTCTACAGATCCCGGGCCTGTGATGTAACCTTGGACAAATAAGGACGGAATAATGATGCCAATCACCTTATCATAGCCCACCATGAATGACTCTGAAAATGCAACTTCAAGCTGGCTATGGTCCTTGACCAAAGACAACATCCAATCATCCTTTGATGCACTGGTTGACAAGCTCTCCGAAAGGCCAAATACTACATCTTCTTCGCTGGCATCCAGTCCAGATGAATATAACGAGATGATTGACCGCCTGTGTCGTCATTCTGGACTTGGAGACTCAAGTCGTTCACCATCACAGCGATCAGTTTCATCCAATGACTTGTTTAATGAGATGGTCGACATGCTCTCCACACTGGATGGTGAGAACCTGTCCAATGATTCTGATCTCCTGCATGCCTCATTTTTCCTTTTAGATAGTAACGATGAATGCACCTCAGCATTATACCTTGCAGACTCGGAAGGTGCACAGTCAATATTGGACTACAATGATAAAGGTGATCTTCCATCTGTTGCTGTAGGAACAATGGCTTGAATCCATTTGAAACATATCAGCAGAAAATTCAAACAAGAAGCCAATTAGTGAAGTGCCTGCTCCCATGGGACGGTCTATTGGCAGAGGAAGATCTCGAAGGAAGGGAAATGATGGTGAAACTGATCCACATGAGAATATACTACACAGGCATGAGGTCTTAGATGGCAATGGTGTTGACTCGGATGAGATACCAGCAGTACCACTGGTGGCAAAAAAGACAAGGGGACGACCAAGAAAGAAGGCTCGTCATGATTATTTTTGCAAAGGAAAGTCGATCCGGTCTGTTCACAAGACACCAGATGATTCATACATGACATCTGATCAAGAAGAGCAATCGGAAGTTCCTCCCATCATATCTCCCACTTTCAAAAAACATAGGAGACGATCTAAGACCATCAAGAAAGTCAAGTTTCCAGTGGGGATCTCAGAGTTTGACATCACAGACGACGAGGCAGGGACCTCTGAAGTTAGGGATTCGCCATCTCCTTCAATTGCAATGCAGCAACGTGGGGTTTTCATCCATTCACCCCTTTCAATTCCCCCTCCATCATTTCATTCATCCTCACTTAGGTTTGGATTGGTCGACAGGGAAGAAATACCATGTAGGTCCATTGATGCAAACAAACTGAGTTTTTGTGAATGATCATGCCTATCCAGCCATAATCTTGTCGAGGCCCATCTTTTGGCATACAGCATACTGTGAACTTGGAACCTTGGACAACAAGAGTTGGATCGATGTCATGGTTGCAGATTACTACCTGGCAATCCTTTGGCATGAACACCGTGGTCAGGATTTCCCTCAGGTCAGGTTCATTCTTCACCAGTCTGCAAAGCCATTCTATGATGGAGCTGGCCAAATGCATGAGCCTGAGCCTGGGGAAAGGGCCCAATTTATGCACGATCACTATATCAGTGAACATGAAGATGCCACCATGATCCCTGTCGCATTTCTTGTCCATCATCACAATCATTTCTTTGGTGCCATCTTTGACTATGCATCTCACACTGCTTATGTGCTGGGTCGCAAGGTGTCGAGTGAAGGCTATAATCCTGACTGGAACACATGGAATGGGCCAGATTACTGGTTGAAAGTCGCTCAACTCCACCTCTGGAATGCAGGAGATCTGGAGATGGTCCATGTCCTCAGTCATGACTGGCCCCAGAATGGCTATGATTGTGGTCCCACTGCATGCGCTGTCCTTCAGAAATGCTTTCAACATGGTCTTCATCAAGTATGGAGGATGTTGCAGGATGATGATGCGGGTCTTCCTTGTGGCCATATTTTAAGGCAGGCCATGCTAAGCATCATCAGGGCCCGTTGTCTTGTTGCCTACAGAGATTACATGCAGTACAGGTCACATCCACCATTGCATTGGATGGGTGACATTGATGAGGAGGAGCTAGAAAGATTTACATCTGGTGGATATCGACATCGTGATGACCAGCTGGTTCGTTCATTGACCATCGCAAGCAACCTCTGCAAGGAATGCTCCAGATCTTTGACCAGAGTCATTGCTACCACCTCTGGAAATGCTGGTCATGTGTCCAGGGCAACGTCGGAGGACTTGGAGGAGCATCAACTACAGCTGCAGGAGACCTCAGAGGAGGGACAGGCCTATATGGGTCCCATTTCTCCAGAAAGGGCCTTAGCTTTGCGAAACATGATCAAGGACCACAAGATACTCCATGGGGCACGCAACAGACTTGCTCGTAAACCCCGTTCTTTGGGAACTGTGGTGGACATGTCCGCTGACGAAGCCAGCGAGGGCAATGTTATGCTACCCAGAGATGACCAGCGTTCAAGGGCAGCAAGGGCCTCTAGAAAGAGAGTCAAAGATTGGAGGATGGGTTCCTTGCATCGCTTTCCAAGACATACTCCACCCATCTTTCTTCCTGCTTATGAGGGAAGGCGATTTCTCAGACATGATCACAACTATGATGACTATGATGATGGCCCTACCCTGGAGATGTTGCAACAGCCAGAGGTCTACTCCATCTTTACCTTTCCATTCGAACAGATGACTCAAGCTTCTGCTTGGTCTATGTGGAAGGATCATGGGTATCGTCTGCTTACCAATTCCTTCCAAATGTTTTATCTGGCTCCATCCACCCAGGTGATGAGCCACATCATGGCTGTAGGACAGGTGGAGGGGTATGACCCAAAACGACAGATTTCTGACAGAATCACTGGAACTTATAGCTTGGATCGAAATTCCAGTCAGCACAACCAGCAAGTGGTGAGCCCAAAGTCTTCCTGATGGATATTCGTTCATGGACACAGGTGAACGTCAACGATGTCATCATCATGAGTGCCAAGGAAATGCTGGACTATGCTGGGGATTCTCCAAAGCCACACAAGAGGTGCAATCGAGGCCATGACATGTTTGTGAGAGGGATGGCTCCAATCTATCGAGAAGAGTTCAAGTATGTCTGTGTGGATCTCGAACGAGATGGCATCGACTTTGTGCCAGAAAACATCAATATCTCTGTGGACATTGACAGCATCATTTGGACAACAAAGAACTTGGTATGCAAGACAAGCATTGGTGTATACATGACACCAATATATGGCAAGCCAGGGATCGCAAAGCACAACCACGTCTACGTGGACATTCTTATCCCACAGTCAGAAGAAGATCAGCATGCCTTGGGTCCACGGACAGAATGGCTCTCCAAAAAGTTTCCCATGACTGCCATTCCACACACAATCATAGGAAAGCTGGCATCTTCCTCTGGCCACACACTTGCTGTCTACCTCATGTTTCCAAGAATGATACACCGTAGCCCTTTCAATGGAAGGCGGATGAACACCATGCCTCAAGGGGTCTTGGATCCATTTTGGGAAGACATCTTCCTGCCTGCTTTGAGAGAGCATTCCAAAGAGAGCTGGGCCCCATATCTGGATCAGACCTTGACAGAGGCCAGGTACAAGGGTAGGAATGCTGGTGGAAAGGAGGGACTTGGTTCCAAGACCCTTCCACTCTCCAACAAAGTCTTCTTAAGTGTTCAAGAATCCATGCGAGAGACCATAGAAAACAATCGGGAGTATTTCTCCATGTATGGATCCTTTTTCTTCGTGGTGGAAGGGAAAGGGATCAAGCTCCTCACCAAGGATGGCCAGGATGGTGTTCATGAAACTCCTCAGGCAGCCTTGCGGCGTAACCTCTCTTGCCTTGATTGGACCTACATGCTCAATCGCAGGAAAGGAGAGCTGATCGTCGATGTTGGTATCACCTTCACTCCTAGATCGTCTGATCAACCTGTCGTTGGACTGTGGAGGTTGGATGCACTGGAAGAATCTTATGGAGCTGCAGGATTCAACAGAGGAACCATCCATCATCAATGCATGCTTTCTAGGTATGGGGCTTTGCAAGCAGAAATGCAAGAAGAGCGTGCTCTTCAAACTCACATCGCTTTCCGGAGCACCTATAATCTTTATTATGAAGCAGTCCGTACGACCAACAACGTAGTGGCATTTGCATTGGACAGCGATGCATATAACCTCACTCCGAAATACTATTCTGAATGTTCCAAAATGGTAAAAGTGTTTCGAGAAGCCCAACGAAAGAGCTATGGGGTCAGGGACGAGTATCGAGTGAGTGGAGAGGCAGTGCAGATCCTGCTGAACGAGATCATCCCAAAGGTGGGTCTTCTCCGGTCCCACTGCCATGTGCTTACAGGTCATCAAAGGCTCAAACATACATGGGATCAAACCCAGTGCTTTGGCTTCCATCTGATGTTTGGTTTCCATTTTTGGCCAGAAGAGCAGAGGAGATACAACGCACACAAATCATGTTGGTCAAGTGCAATCCACCCAACCTTGGGATCATGACAGGATTGCTCAATCACATGCTGCGTTGCATCATCTCCACACCCATCGTGTTTGACCATCATGTCCGAGAATCCTTGGCTTTGTTGGAGTACCGCAACGTGCTGGAGACTGCCAACATGTTCTTTCTGCAAGAGTTGAACGTAGATTCCACTCCGTGCATGGACAGAATTCAGGAGGTGGATGATGCTCATGTCCTGGCTCTCATGGGCTCCAATGCAAAGGCCAGGAGAGATAAGGCACTCATATCTCGTGGTGGTGGAATCCTTGGTTTGTTTGATCAGAGGAGCACCTTCCCCATCGGGGCAAATCCAACTTGGAACCTACTGAAGCAGACCATCGCCAGCAATCCGATCTTGATCATGAAAGAGTGGACGTTTCCAGCAGAATTTCATGGCCTGGCCATGGATCTCAAGCGGCTTTTCTGTATTTTCACTTCTCAAATATGGTTGATGCTGAAAGAAGATGCTTTCAAGGGGATTGCTCCGACTCCTCTGACCATAGAGGATGCCATGCGATGTTGGACCATGACCAGCGTGGACGACACTCTTGCAAGCGTGATCTTTGAAGCAAGCAATGCAGGTCTGCAAAGTGATGGGGGTATCGCTCATGGTCGACAAGGGCCTAGATCACGGGCCTTCATGGATCACACAGACATCTACTTTCCTCCATCAGACTCCCCGTTTAGAAAGGATTCACAATGGTCTACCTATTGGCAGGGAGAGGGCTATGTGAGAAAATATCATGATCTTCTCAAGGGGCAAAGCCAAAGACAACAGTTCCAATTCAACCATTGGCTGGCAGCCATATTTGACAAGCTTCAATGTCTACCTGCAAGCAAGAAGATGACAGGCAAAAGCAAAGGAGTGGTCTGGAATGTGAAAGGTGGTGCCATCGTCTTCATGACAAACCCCAAGTTTTACAAGATAGAGGGCCTAAGCAAGGAGTCTAGGAAAAATGCCAGAAACAAGGCAGGAGGGCCAGCACTGCGAGGGAACAAAATCAAGCCAAAGAAGGTGTTCGAAGAGGATCTATGGAGGTCAAGTGGATTTGATGGATTGGCTAGCAGGACAGAGGAGACGGACAGGCAAAGAAGAAAGGCATTGAAAAAGCGTTTGATGGCGATGAGAAGGGAGTCAGAAAAATCTGGAGGAGGGGTGGGTGGTTCGAAGAAGAAGAATTTGAAAGCTAGGAAATATGACTCGAAGGAGTTCAGGTCAATTCCAGAGTCAAGTCCAGAAAGTGAAGAGGATGCTGGAAGTGAGGTGGGGAGCAGAATGACAACAAAAGCAACAATGGAAAAGGACATGGCCATGGATGTAGATATAGAAGGTGAGAGTGAGGAAGGAATGGATATAGACACTGAGGAAGAAGACATCATGGAGGTGGATGAACTTTACTGACAATGGTCATGAGAAATCGTTGCATAGAAAACACTGGCAAGGGAGCAGCAGTATGCATGCTATGCCTGATGGCCATTTGGTCCAGTCCCACAAGGGTTTCCTGAGCATTTGTTCTCTAATGACATTAGTCTTGTTAATTGGTTATGTGGTAGTGCTTTGATGATCTCTGTTGTGTGAGGGAGGATTGGTCTTGTTTGATATACATCCATATGCCTTCCATAGGTTGTGTATGATCACTTAGTCATGTGTAGACTGATTGCTTAGTTGACCAGTGGCCGTTTAGTGCCATTTAGTCTTCTTTGGTCAGGTTTGGCGGTGCTTTGGGGTTACTACCATCTTAGGGGTATTCAGCCTTGATTTGAGGATGTCCAGGTGTGCTACAAATGTTGTACATATTGCCCTTGGGATATCTAGGGTGGTTGGGTAGTTGCCCAATGGTCGTTCGGTTGTGTTTGGTCAGACTTACTAGTGATTTGGTGGTCCCTACCACCTCAGGTGAGTTCCACCTTGTTGGGAGGACATCCAGGTATGCTACAAGGGTTGTACAGCTTCCCAGTGTGATGTGTAGGGTGATTGGGTAGTTGCCTAATGGTCGTTAGGTCTCGTTTGGTCTCGTTTGGTCAGGCTTACTAGTGATTTGGTGGTCCCTACCACCTCAGGTGAGTTCAGCCTTGTTGGGAGGACTTCCAGGTATGCTACAATGGTTGTACAGCTTCCCAGTGTGATGTGTAAGGTGATTAGGTAGTTGCCTAATGGTCGTTCGGTCTCGTTCGGTCTCGTTCGGTCAGGCTTACTAGTGATTTGGTGGTCCCTACCACCTCAGGTGAGTTCAGCCTTGTTGGGAGGACATCCAGGTATGCTACAATGGTTGTACAGCTTCCCAGTGTGATGTGTAAGGTGCTTAGGTAGTTGCCTAATGGTCGTTCGGTCCCGTTCGGTCACGTTCGGTCAGGCTTACTAGTGATTTGGTGGTCCCTACCACCTCAGGTGAGTTCAGCCTTGTTGGGAGGACTTCCAGGTATGCTACAATGGTTGTACAGCTTCCCAGTGTGATGTGTA